>CARXXK010000003.1:30407989-30728249 GCA_949089665.1 Macrosiphum euphorbiae | reverse complement strand
TTGGTCTTGCCCTGTCTTAGGTATTTAAATTTAGTATTAAGTTTGAACACAATAATGATACCTATTAAAACGAATTACAATTTTTAAAGTTTATATTTCAAAGGTGTTAGGTAGATCTGTGAAAGAAATGGATACCATTCAGGTTTCATCTTGTGAAAATAATCTAAAGCAAATTCTAAAACGAAATGATTGTGAACCAAGAAATTTTAGAAATGACTCTCACTCCGTGAGAATACTAGAAGATTTACAATCTCTACGCAAGTACGTTTACAGCCATTTCGCCTTCATTCAAAATAAATATCAGTAACATATTTTTGTTTTTAGAAATGAAATTTTATGTGATGTTAGATTTCAAGCTGATGATGGTAAAATCGTTATTGGGCATAAAAATGTTTTAATAGCAGCTAGTCTATATTTCCGTGCAATGTTTAGTAATTTTGATGAAAGCAATAAAGATCTTATTAATATAAGAGAAATGGATTCCAATATTTTACAACTATTAGTAGATTATATCTATACTGGAAAGATAATAGTCACAAAAGAAAATGTACAGGTATTAAATATTTGATTTAATATAGATTTCAAACAACACAAATTTTATGTGAATTATTGTTGATTTCCTAGAGGTTGTTACCAGCTGCAAATATCTTACAGTTAGATTATGTAAGTAGTGCATGTGCTGAGTTTTTACAAACACAACTGGATCCATCAAATTGTCTTGGAATCAAAGCATTTGCGGATTTACATAACTGTATGAAATTGTTGTTGAGTTCTGAAGCTTTTATTAAAAAACAGTTTATGTAGGATATGAATTACAATTTAACTATCTGTTTCGATTAGTAAATTGTATAATTTATTTTTTATGTTTTTAGACAAGTGGTTAAATGTGATGAGTTCCTATCTTTGTCTTTTGAAGCAGTTGTTAAGCTAATATCTTGTAATGAAATCACTGTACCATTTGAAGAAAAAGTAAACAAATTAATTTTATAATTATTATATTTAATATTGTGAATGGAAGATAAATTTACTTAACATATAAATTTAGTAGGTTTATTGTGCAGAGGAACTGGAGGGAGTATTTTGGAATAATATGTATAATATGTATCTAGGGTTGGGATTTATCTAGATAAAATTATTTCTTTAATTATCTTATCTAGATAAAAATAATTAAATCATCTAATTATCTCATCTAGATAAATATGTAATGGTTATCTGTGGTAATTTATCTAGATAAATAATAGAGTAATAAGAATATTTTTAAATACTGAAATAGCCAATATTTACGAGAACCGAGTAGTGATTCCAAATTCCAATAATATTATAGTTAAAAAAATTAAAAAATTAAATGTTTACTGAAATATTGTCAGTTTTATTTTTATTCAAGTTGTATTAAAAAATTTAAATTGTATATTATTTTAGTTGAAAAATGACATAATTTACTAATTAATAAAAATTTCCTTATTAGTAATTACTAAAGTCCGGATTTATATGTTTTTACATATCGTTACTGGGTCTATGCAGTCTTATGAGAGTAAAAAATGTGGACGATTCGTTCAATTCTGAATGCGTAGAAAAAAGTTTTTCTTGCATATTTGAGAATATTTCATAGGTTGGAGAATATTTAACCCATTTAGCATATTTTGGAATATTTCGTAAATTGTGAGCCAAAATTAGTATTTATTTTTAATTTTAATATTACGGTAGGTACTCGGAAAAAATTTTTTTGAACATTTACAATTTATTTATTTATTTTTTCATTTTGATAAAAAGAAAACACTCAGTATTATCAAGGTTTATCTATGTATATCTACTGATAAGATCAACGTATACATTTATCAAATATTCAAATATCAAAATTTTGTTTTTGTGTTTTAATATTATAAGGTTATATTTATATTATATTCCAACTTCCTACTCTTACTAAAGTGCAATACGATTCCATTAGGTATAATACTCAACTTTTAATACCTAATTAATAACTCACAATAAAAATATAGCTGAAAAAAATTTTTAAAAAATAAATGCATATTAAAGCATATAATGATGTTTTTTGATTATTTTTGCATATTTTAGCATATTTTTTAGATTTTTGAGAGAATATAATGAGAATATTTGAAGGTTTTTTAGAGAATATTAGCATCATATTTTGGGTATTTTAAGAGAATATAAATCCGGTCTTTAGTAATTACTAATAAATTATATTAATTATTATATAATTTAAAAACAAATTATCTATTTTTTTTTTAGATAAATGTATGTATATTTTATCTTATCTAGATTAATTTTGAATGAATTATCTATTATCTTACCCAGATGATTTTTTGGTTATCTTTTCCCAACACTGTAATGTATCTATAATGCATATGATAACGTTAGTTGTGTTGATATTTAGACATTTAAGTATTAAATTTCTACCAACTACATACCTAGGTATTATATTTAATTTTTATATTTCTCAAAATAAGCTGCAATAAGGTAGAGGCTGTGAGACTGTAGCTAAAAAATTATAAATAATTAGGCTATCTAGTATCTACAAAACCATTGTAGAGATTTGTTGCAACCTCTTAGGCTATAATAAAGTGACACTCGGCACTACTAACTTAATAAAAGTCATCGCCTTTAAGTACCACCTGTGGTTCATCTTATTTTAGACAGAGTTTTAATTTATCAATTATAAGAAATATTTGTTATACTAGTATAGGTTTTATAAAATAATCATATTTATATTTTATTTAAAAGTGTACAAGTGTAGTTAATATACATTTCTTGGTTTGCTATTAGAAGGCAGAAACCAAAAGCTTATAATAGAAATTCTCTAATAGTCTAATATAAAAAACAAAATAATTATGAAATCCAGCATTGCAAAATGCTTTGAATTTGTTATAATATTCTTTATTCTTTGGATGGTATAACAAATACATATTATTTTAGTTAGGGCAAAAATAGATTGAGCCCTACATATCTTATATAGTTAAATATAATTATAATAATATTCAAATTTAATATGATATTTCTTTGTTGTTGTAGGTATATGAATGTATTATAAATTGGGTAAACCATGAATTGGATCGTAGAATAGAATTTTTGCCTGGATTAATGGAGCATGTTCGTTTGCCATTAGCTTCAGTAGAGTACATATTAGAAAAAGTAGTTGAAGAACCTCTCATTAAAAATAGTTCTAAATGTATGTGTTTTTTTATAAATATTCCTTTATTATTAATTTATATTTATATAACATACAATTATATTTTTTAGGTAACAGTTATGTAATAGAAGCTTTACATTTCCATTTACATAAATTAAAACAACAAATCACAATTCCACAAACAATTCGTAATTCGTTTAGACAGCCTGGTGGTTTTCCTTTGCAAAAAGTATAGTTCCCTTAAGAATTATTATTCATCTATCTTAACAATTTTTTATCTTTTTTATTATTTCAGGTTATTCTAGTTTTAAGTTGGAATACAACAATGAAAAACAGTTTCATACACTGGTATGACCCAACAACCAACCAATGGGACATTGTACCTGAAATGACTAAGTGCCGTTTCTCATCTGGTCTATCGTTAATAAAAGATACATTTTTGTTTACTGTGGGCGATGAGTCAAGTTCTAGCTATTCTCGATCTGTTGAAATGCTTGATTTAACTTCCCAATCAAAAATTTGGGTACCAACAGTCGACATGTTAATTAGTCGAACAGAATTGGGAGTTGCTGTATTAGATGATTGTACATTATATGCTGTAAGTTATACCAATATATTTCATTTTTTATGTCATAAATATAATATAAAATATATATTTTATTAAATGCTAGGTTGGCGGATATGATGGTGATGATGATCCATTAAATAGTGTGGAGATTTTTAATGTTAGTATTGAAAAATGGCAAATGGTTTCCAGTATGACAATTAAGAGAGGTGGTTTGGGTATTGGAGTACTCAATAATCATATATACGCGGTAAATAAATATCTTATTTTTCTATTTTAAAATTATAATTTGTTTCCTTAATTAAATTGTGTAGGTAGGAGGTCATGATGAATCGGATGAATTGAAATCTGTTGAATATTATGATCCCACACTTGACACATGGACAAGAATTGCTGAAATGTCTGTATGTCGATATGGTGTTGGTGTAGGAGTCTTGGACGGTGTGATCTACGCTATTGGTGGTAAAAACGATTCAAGTACTCTCAAAAGTGCAGAGACTTATAAACCATGTGACGGTGTATGGACTTCTATTGCTGATATGCATGAGTGTCGATCATTTCCTGGTGAATAATATTAATAATTTTTTTTCAAAGAAAATCTTTTTATGAAAGTATTGAATTTGAATTACATTTTTTAATATAGGAGTAGTTGCGTTTAATGGTTTACTATATGTTATGGGTGGAGTGATTCCAGGTTCAACTCAGAAGTCATTTGAATTTTACAATCCTTCCACTAATTCATGGACAATTGAGAGTATTGATTCAAATATTATTGGTGATATTTATGCCGCAGTAGTCTTTAATAAGCCACCATTTTTTAGATTTACTTAGCTAATTAGCATACAATAGGTCTCATTGTTTATACCTAGGTATAATGTTTACTTATTTGTGTGACAAAACAATATAACATCCATGTATGTTTTTCTAGAATACATTTTAGATTTTTGAATGTTTATTTAAAATATTTTTGACGTAATTAATATTATATACATACATAACTTGATTTTTTTTTTAATCAAATAAACAAGCTACAAAATGAATTATATTATTATGTATTTTGCCAGACAGTGGCGACAGTGCCATACTCTCTGGGTGTCTTGCGTCTATGAGTCAACAAATTGTTGTTTTATTGTTCAGCAATAATTAGTAAATTTTCCGTCAGCGAGTTAACGTGTGCCAATGATATAAATGTATTATAAATATTCCAGTCGTCCGATAGGGACTCACTTTATAATATATATATGGATCAACGGATAAATAAAGAAGTACAAATTGTATTAAATAGTGTATCCATTATAGTTGTGCATTGTGTTGCCACAATTCACAAATAATTGTGGTAGTTATACCTGTACTTTATTTGTGCAGTTTATAATTATTTATTCATAGTAGGTATAGCTCAAACAGCTCATCTACTCCTACGGGCTACGAAACAATCTAGTTTATAATTACAATTTATAAGGTAACATCCAAAAGCTATTATCCAATAATATATTACATTTAAAAAACCACTGTTGTTTTAAAATGTAAATTTAAAAGAAAAATTATGTATTACTCCTATAATGTTCGATAAGAAGATACTGGAAACAAATATTACAGTATATGTATGTATCGTTATAAAAAGTACCTATTACTGTTGTATTCAGGCAATCTATATAAGAATATAATATTTATTATTATACTATTAGATAATATACACTAGAAATGTTACTTAAATTATGACATAGCACAACAGTGGCGGATTGAGGTGGGAAAGACGTGGAGATTACCCCCCCCCCTCCCTAGGGCTTTTTTTTGTTTTACTTGAATTACAGTATAGGTATCGTTATAAAAAGTACCTATTACTGTTGTATTCAGGCAATCTCCAAGAATATAATATTATTATACTATTAGATAATATACACTAGAAAAGTTATTTAAATTGTGACATAGCACAACAGTGGTGGATTTTAGGGGGGAGGGACGTGTAGATTAACCCCCCCCCCTCCCCCCTAGGGCATTTTTTTTGTTTTACTTGAATTATAGCGCCGCTCGCCGTATGTAATAATTTTACCGCCAAGCAGTGCTACAGTGTAGTGCACCGTTGTATAAATCTGTTTTATAAAATAAATTAAATATTTTATCGCCACATAAAAAAAGAGAACTTTAGTTGTGAAATTTCATTTTTTTTTTCGATATCGGAACTACAGAAAAAGTTAATTGAGCTTGAAAAAAAAAAAAAATTATGGATTTTGAAATAATAAGAACTTTTTTCGTAAAATTCATATCAAAAAAAAAAAAATGATATTTCACATATAATGTTGTGAACTTTATTTTATATAAATTTGGAGTCTTTACTATTACTACAGCCTGAGTGGTTCTATTCCGAGCAAAACAGTTTTTACTGTGTTGTATACATATTTTGTAAGACGGGACACCACATGCGGGTGTAGGGTCCTCTTATTGTTTGAGGTTTTTATAAAATATTTTTATTTAAACTGCCTCGAATATAATTTAAAGCATATTTTTAAAATTAATGTATACCTACTTAAAAATGTTGTGTAGTGTATATTTTATCAATTTTACTCCTATAATTTTCCTGCCAAACTGATAACCATATTATGCTTTCCTGCTTTTAGTATTTTGCTTATTGCTTTGTTTATTAGATTAAAAACGTGGATGAGGTCACGCATGGGTGAGGAAAGATTAACTGGCTTAGCTTTACTCAATACTCACAGGGACATAAGCATTGATGTGGAAAAAATCATTGACAGACTTGCGGCTGGTAAAATAAGAACCATACAATTGTAGCTCAATTAAATGATTAATATTTAATGCATTTGTTTATTTAATATTGAATAAAAGACTGTTGAATTTTTATACGGTTTAATTTTTTTTTTTTATAGGTATACATTTTTGGTTTAAAAAATTTTAATCTGGGAGGGCGGACTTCGGAATATCAAATTACGTACCTAATCCAGGTCTGCTCTTCGGCACTATTTTTGCCACGATTGCTGTAGCATATAATGATAACGGCTCATATACTCAGTTTTTCAATAACAGTGAAAACACATTTATTTATTTGGTACTGTTCCGTTATCCCGACGGCCAGCCGACGACGCGACTACCGCGACTACTCAATTCCGCCATCTTGACTACCACCCCTATACTGTAATACCAGCCAGACTGCATAGTTTCCAGTAACTACATGGTTAACTGTGGTTACCCTGTGACCAACCTGAGGTGGTGTTGCACGGCAAGTCGAGGGATATTTTCGTTCTTTTTGTCGGAGCGCGGCGCAGCGAGCGATCGGCCAAGTGAATTTAAGTTCTCGATAGTAGGCTTTTCTCTTGAAAAAAATTAACTTCCAATATGGTAAATTATTAATGGGATTCCACCCGGTGATTTTCCGACTCTGTCTAACACACGCGCAACATAGTATTTTAGACGTGTTTTTGCCAAACATACCAATTATTGATCTGATGAAGCGATAAAAATTCTGAAAACAGATTTGAATTCGTTGTCCGGTCTGCTCGAAAGCGGCTTTCCCACATTTTTGATATTACCCCCAAAATTTCAGAAAACGTCATATTTCTAAAAAAAGAGTATTTAAGCATTTTTGTATTTAAATTTTTGGATAAGCTAAAATCAAAGAAATCAAAATTGTGGGAAAGTCGATTGCAAGAAGACTTGATGACAAATTCAAATCTGTTTTTAGAATTTCCATCGCTTAATTAGATCAATTGGTATTTTTTGCAAAAAGTTCGTCTAAAATCCTATATCTCGCGTCTGTTTGACAAAAACAGAAAATCACGGTATGGAATCCCCTTAAAGTGATGCCCACTTGGCCAGTCCCTCGCTGCGCACGGACAAAAAGAAACGAAAACATCCCTCTACTTGCTATACAACACCACTGCAAGTTGGTCACTGGGTAACCGCAGTTAACCTTGTCGTTACGGGTAACTATAAAGGGCCAGCTGGTATAGTATCGGGGTGGTAGTCGAGATAACGGAATTTAATAGTCGTGGTAGTCAACATAACGGAAAAGTACGGTTTATTTTTGTAATTTTTAATAGACTTGGAAATGCACGGGGGTCAAACTAAATCAATATTGTAAAACAGTATAATTATTAATTATTTAATTTGTATATTTTTATTGCTTGATTCAAGGAGCGCTGTGATTGATGTAATAAATTGTCTTACAACATTGAAATCGATATTATAATTAAAATAAAGAGTACGAAACAATAATATTATACGGGGGTTTTAAATGGGATATCTTACCCCTGAAAATGGGTTTATTAATCAACAAAAATGTTGTACTGAGTTCTCACTTAATTATGTAAGTGTACAAAAATTAAAAACTAATATCGATTTCGATTAGATGTTTGGTATTTGCAAATTGTTTTTTAAGTGTTGTTAGGGCCCAGACACATTGTGGTATTTTCGCCGTCGAGTTCAACAGGTTTTACCAACACGGTTTTTACGTTACCATCTAAACAACAGACTGTTTTTAAATCTACTGAGTACACGATGGACTCGATAAATACCGTGTTTAGTATGGCTCAGTCGGTTTAAGAACAGGTGTTTAGACGGCAACATAAGAACCGCGGTGGTAAAACCGTTCGGACTCGACGTCGAAAATACTTAAATAAAAAAATAAAATAAAAAAAATACTTAAAAAAAAATACTTAAATAAAAAAAAATAAAATACTTCGGGCCCTTAGTAAAATTAGTTTTAAAATTCTTATTTGTATAAAATTTGTGTACAATTATTGTTTTAAAAAAATTTAGATAAAACTAAAAAATGATTATCATGTAAAAATGTGACAAACTAAAAATTCAAAAAAATAATTATTGGAAATGATAAACGTGTTAATTGTTTTAAAAAAATAAACCAGGTAAGTATCGAAAAATACTTTTGTAAGCAAAAAGGATCATAACAGAAAATATCCAATGTTTCCAGGAGTGGCTAACTTATTAATATTAAAAAAGGGCCTCGTCATATCTTGTGAATAGAGTTATAAATAGGTAGTTAAATATTACTTCAAATGGCATAGAGCAATTTATGACAATATCAACCCAGTTCTCCCCACATCAAACAGTAATAATGAGTACAAATGAAATAGTTATAATTATATTCTTGTTTTATGAATTATTTTGTTTAGTGATTCCTAATAATAAAATAATTAAGTTCAATATTTAAAAAAAAAAACGAAAAATCTGTTTTACTATTATTGATAAACTGAATATACCAACGGTTACCACTTTATGTGACAACAATTATGACAAAAATAGTGTCAGTCTCTCACAACCAATTTTCATGTATTATTCTAATTTGTACCCCCCCCCCTCTGTTTTTTTGCAATGATTTTCCATTCGGCAGTAGTTCAGTTTTCTTATGGAATTCGTACTACAACTCTTCAATTACTTGATCGATGTCTTGACAAGGTATACCTACTCATAGTTTATATCTTATTCTTCTTATCATTATTTTTCTTTTTGTTCAAACTGTAGTTTTGGTTCGATGTTCAAGTTCACTCAATTTTCTTCGTATCTCTTTTTATCATATTATAACACCACTGTTTAATTATCCAACTGTTTTGTTGTTTTGTGTTGTCTTGATTTCATACGTTTTGAAATAACTTGAATGTTGTTTTTCACGTAAAATAATATAACGAAGTCCCTCCTACCAGATTATAGTTTGTACAAAATATAGCAGTATAATGTATCAATGTGTTTTTATGAAAAATAATTGTATATCAAACCGTTTATATCTAAAGACTAAAATGAAGATCGAAAAAAGTTGTTATTTTTTTACGAAATTTAAATTTTCGAACTGACTACCCACTTGATAAAAAAATGTATTCTATCTGGATCACTTAGGCGGATACACAGACCTTCGGGAAACATATTTTTGGTAACACAACCCGTGGACAAATATTATTGTATTCTTAAGGATAAAACGGAGAAAAAAATTTAGCCCACAGGAGTGGCACGTATAAGCCTTAATATATATATAATGAATTGTTATTAATATTATAGGTACAAGTAGGTAGTAGGTACATTAGTGTCCCGAAACAAATACTATGTAGTCATATAGACAATAATCTTGACTTACAGGTGTACAGAGTAAATATTATTTCTAAAAATAATTAACTAAACTAAACAAGATAATATAGTAGTATACTAGTATGCTATCAACAGAACTCACCGCTTTTCATTTAATCAAAATTTGACTGCTCTAAAGGAATATTCGTTTCACGTAACCGTTGTATAATTCAATAATTGACTTTCTTGTTCGCCGTTTTTGAATACAATATAGGTCGCTTGATGTGCATACTTCGAAACGCAGGTACCGAAACGCCAGAATAGTATTCAAGTCCAATCACGATACATATTATTATTGAACGTTAATCAAAATAAATTACTTTAGAAACTATGAAAAAACATTTAAACTAATTTTAAAATTGTTCGCTAAAAAATTAAATCGACTATGGAAACTAAAACAAATTATGACCTTTAGGTCGAAAAAAAAATGAAAATAGAAACTCATGAATTTGTTCGGATTAAAAATATAAACAACTGTTTAATAAAACAGACGACGAAAAAAACAAACATGTGTTGTAGGTACCTATTGTGGCCAGGACAGTTTTTATACATTACTTTTCAGCCAACATAATAATATTATAATAATAGGTTTCACTTGTTATAATATAAATTCTTTATACCAACAACCATTATTATTTTTATACTATAAATATTTTATTACAATTTTAAAAGAAAATATGCAATATACATGTATTACGTTACGTATATTATAATTTACTTTCTATAGTGCATCGTTTCATAATTTTATGATTTTTCATTCAAACATTTTATCTAACAGACTAAATTCAGATGAAAAACAAACTATACAATATGCATGCAATAATACTGTATACCTGCAATATTGCTATGGTTGTATACTGTAGTTGTTTTAATGATAATAGAGGTAATTAAAAAACGAAAATTTTAAAGTATTTTATCCAAACATAGTGTCATAATTTCACACGTAGGTATATTGGGTATACCTAACCTATTGTCAATCTTAAGTCATCTATGTATTTTGTGATTTATAGCTATTTTAAACTAAATTATTCAGTTTTTTATTCATAATAGGAGAAATGTAACCAATAATAATAATTACTCTAAATAATATTATGAATAGGTACCCATAATTATTTACTATTATATTATTATAAATTTGGGGGACGCGGGTGGCCAAGCGGTCTAAGGCGTCGGTTGCGACGCTGCCGGCGCCGGTTCGATCCCGTGGTCACGGGCGGCATTTTTCTTCGAGCAAGTCACGGTGTCCGGAGAACAAATGCCACCATCTCCCACCCGGGCATGGCAGATACCTACGGGTGCCCAAATCGAAAATTCTGCCAAAACCCACTACAGTTCCCCCCTACAGTACCAAAGGCTAATGACCTTTGTTGTCGAAGCCTCAACCCTAATAAAAAAAAAAAAAAAATTATTATTTTTTTTATTTTATTTTCATTTTTATTTATTCTTCAAGAAGATAATCGGCCCCACTGAACATGTTCGTAAAAATATGCCCATAAAAATATACTATTAGTTTAGAAAAGTATCTCTCATCACTGCTGTATGTACATACAAATGCAATGTACAATATAATATAGGTAATATTTATTATCAGTGGCGTACACAGCTATTTTCAATGGAGGGGGGGCTTACATATAAAAAAATTTTATATATTTATAGGGTGTCCCGTGAGGATTTACTCATTGCGATATCTCCTGAAATAATAGAGATATCGTAATTCTGTTTTCTTATTAAGACTCACAGAGGTAAGCACTACAAATAACTAATTTTTTATTTTTTTTTTTATGTTTTGGTAAAAAAGTTAAAAAAATTATTTTTTTAATTAATTATTTAAAAAAATATTGAAGATTGCCATTTTGTAGAGTTCATTTTTCTGAAAATATTGAAAAAACTACTTGCATACGAGCGACTTACACCCCCAGTGACCCCACTGCATCCGACACTCGGGAATCGACTTTTACCCGAGATGACTGATAGCTAGACACTCAAACCCAGAATCCGAATTTCCGATTTCAACACACACACTCAAGAACCGGCATACCCGAATGGGGCATGGTCTGCGATCCGACGTAGTCGGATTGCCTACCTGGCTGGCTGTGTCTTACGATCGACTTGAATCGCGTGACTTACGACTAGACACTCTTCCGAGTTCAAAAATTACCGCTTAAAAAGTGCTGCCAACACGACAAAACATAATACCCGACGACCCCCCTTCCCCCCGCAGGCTGGATCAAAAAACCCAGCATAGCCGACAAAGATGCACCACCGCCCACACAGTCTTTCCGCCGTAGGCGGGATGACAAACACCGGAATCTAGTAACAATATAATATAACATATTGATCTGGCGAAAAAAACGCACATCCATAATATTATGACTTAGGTATTCTGAAATCTGAGTTATACTGTGTAAACTGTGTAACTGAACATAATGTAATACCTATACCTTCTACATTTCACAGCGTTCTTAAATTTCAAATATAAAATTTTTAAAAAAGATTTCGAATTAGGTTTTTTATATGATGAGGATTAATATTTTAAATTCTAATTTAAGTAGGTACCTATATACTTGTATTTATTTATTATTTAATTTATCAATTATCATTAAATGTATGGTTATTTACTTCTGAAATATAAAATAATCAACTGTCAATATGAATTCTTAAATCTAATTTGTTCAACATAGTATGAACCTATTTTCAAAAGTACGAATGTGTTTACCACATATTTTCTTAAATCTTTCCGCATTAAAATAGGTACCTATTCTAAACTAAGCTAATATTTAATAACATTTCTCATTAATTATTGCTTTATTTTAATTTAAGAAGCATACTGCTTGCATATATTGTATAATGTGTACGGTAAATAATTTATTATCTAATTTACGTTTGTATTACAGCACTTTTACTTTTGTACGATGTAACTAACAAAGTAAGTTTTGACAACATACGAGCTTGGTTGAGCGAAATTCGAGATTATGCTAATGATCAAGTAGTCATAATGTTAATAGGTATATATATCCAAACTTAATTATAATCCTTTTTTTACTTATTGATTTCAGATGTGCATTGTACTTAAGTTTAATCTAATGACTATTTATATTTAGGAAATAAAGCTGATTGCAGTCTAAACGATAGAATGGTGAAAAGAGAAGACGGCGAACAATTGGCCAAAGAATATTCAGTCACTTTTATGGAGACTTCTGCTAAATCTGGTTTTAATGTCGAAATCGCTTTTATGGCTGTTGCAAGGTATCTATAAGACTATAACATAATTATTAATTATTATATATACATATACAATCTGCCTATGAGTGTAAAAATACTAAAAATGTATATGTAACAAAGTGGAGCTAGAGAATATATATGAATAATTATAATTATGATAATTTATCATATACCCAGATACCTTTTTTATATTTTAATATGTATCTTACTTTTACAATTTTAGGGAGTTATTATTCAAAAAAACAGGGGTTGAAAAAAAAGGATCTTTTAATGTACAAGATTATGTGAAAGAACAAACCAAATCCAATTGTCCAGCATGCTCTACAGCATAATACATTTTATGGTAAAGTATAAAGGTCAACATTACTCAATGTAATCAATAAAACAGTTCCAAGATAAAAAATATGAAAGTAGAGAGTCAAAATGGAACAATTTTAATTAAATTACCTATGTATTTATGTTATAATATAATTTTAAGCTTGAGCATTCTTTGTTAAGAATGGTAGATATATAATATACATAATATATATATATATAATTTGAATGTATATTACAAATTTTATAATTTCAATTAAAATACTGAAATGCTTGTATTAGCGATACTGCGATAGCTATTAAGGCATATTATATCGGATTACACGATTGTCGACCCTCATGTTTGTGTTTGAACAAATTTCCCAATAATTTCATTAATTTGTAACAAGTTATCAATAATATCTACAATATATTATAACAACAAACTGGGTTGCTTATAAGTTATAATATAATGGAGTATAATTTGGAATATAATATTTTAGATTCTGAGTGGAACGATGAATGTATTGATTTTACAATGATGTGTGTTTTTATTTTTATTTTTTCATTTTTTATTTTTGTGTCTGTGTACACGATAAGTAGTCAAAATAATGCTTCGATTTTCGACTTCAGTATCTTGTTCGATTGGAAAGTGAATATCGTTGGTGCATTGGGGAGGTCAAAATTTAAAATTCCCAGTACTTTTCAAAAGCGCCAAGAAAAACAAAAGAAAAATTAAGGAAAAACGGGAATTTTTACGCAAAATCGATTTTTCAGAAAATTGAATTTGGTTTTTGGTGTAACTTTAAAACAAATGACCGTAGATACATGAAATTTTCACTGGTTGTTTATATTTGCATTTTCTATACACGATAACATTTTCAAAATATTTTGATTTATTTTGAACTGTTTAGGGACATTTTCATTTTTCATTTTTTTTTAGTTTATTTTCTAGAGATATCGATAAAATTTTATTTGTTGGTTAAAAAAACTTGAAAATTTAATAGAAGGCTCCTAGTATCTGTATATTGTTTCAAAGGCAGATGAAAAATATTAAAAAATGTTAATCACAGTTTTGTTTTATAAGCATTTAAAGTTCAAAAATTGACAAAATATGGAAAAATCACGAAAATTAGCAAATTATTTTGAGTTAAGAATTCGTAAACATTTTTCTTTTTAAATCTAAGATTTGAAAATGTAATACAAGATTACTCATAAGTTTGACTACCTTTATCAATAAAAAAATCTCTACCGGACAGTCAAATTAAATTTTTATGAGCGTTTGAAATTCAAATTTTTACAACATTGGATGTTCACTCGATTTCTCATGTAGCGATTTCCTTATTTTGTTGTTATTCATAAACGAATAACTATAGATACATGAAAATTTCACTAAATGTTTATATTAGCATTTCCTATACACCATACAATTTTGAAAATATTTTGACTCTTTTTGAGCTGTTTACGGATATTTTCATTTTTCAATTTTTTTAGTTTTTTTTTCTATGAATATCAATAAAGTTTTATCTGTTGGGCCAAAAAGTGTAAAAATTTAATACAAGGCTCCTGATATATTGTTACAATATCAGTTGAAAAATATTAAAAATACATCGGCACAATTTTTTTTTATAAGCATTTAAACATCGAATTTTGACAGAATTTTTCAAAATCTCGAAAATTATTAACCATCGTAATTAATAAATTATAAAATGTTCAGTTTTTATAGCTAAGGATTGAAAATTTAAAACAAGATTCCACGTAAGTAGTTTATTCTCTTACCGAAAAATCTAATAAATATACAATCGCAGTTATTTTTTACAGACATTTTAAATTCAAATTTAGACGAAATTACATATTAAAAAAACCTAGAATAACTATTTTAGTTATTTCGTTGTGATTGAATAATATTATGTGTAGGTACTTGAAACTTCTAAAGTGTACTCAGTGCCGCATTTAGACATTTTGCAACCCTGTGCAAAAAAAAATTGGCGCCCCCTAAGCCCCGGTGAAAAAAATTGCTCCCCCCTAAAGGGCCTGTCCACTTAAAATATGAGAAAAAGATCCTCATTAACCTTTTAGATTTTGAGCACAAAAAAAAATATTTGTTTTACAAATTGTGCTTTTTTTAAAAATATTGTTTAGTAATTGCTTAATTCTCTCTCCGCAATGATGCATTTGAATTTATGTCACTTAAACCTTGCTTATAATTCATCATATAAGTTGTTTTTTTTAACATATTCATGTAGGTACTTCATGAATAAATAAAATAAAATTATACAAATCTATGCAAATTAATATTAATTAAAAAAATTTCAAACAGCATAATACTATATATAATATATAATACTATTATACCAAATTATATTATTATATAATACTGTTATTAAAATAATTAAAATCATAAAATTTTAATAACTCACAAGTAAACAAATTTCTGACCAAAAAATTTTGGGGCCCCTAAAATACTGTCGACCGGGGCAGTTGTACCCAGCGCCCTCCCCTAAATGCGGCCCTGAGTGTACTATTATATTATATCTATGATAGTATCACGGTTTTCGTTGATGTATAACGCGTTATAAGTACCTAATGGATACTGTGATATGATTATTTTGGAATTTATTATAGGTACCTATTATAGGTCAAATTTTGGTTTAGTACCAATAGTACCATAGATATGTATATAATATGTCTTATACCTAGACTGACATACCGTCTCCTCTCAGAATCGTTTTTCTTATACAATGATATTATACCGTTGAATTCAAATTTAATATCACCCATTATACAGTGATCCACTTGTAACCTACTGTACAGCAGATCGACACCCACTTGCCCACCTTTTTTTAAATTGTCATCATTTTTATTATACATTTTTACGTTATTACGTAAACTGAAAAAATACTAAGGGGGGGGGGGGTTGATGTATTTTATATCTGTGGAACCTCCAAAAAACATGGAAACGTTTCCACACATCAACATGATGTTAGACCCAAGGTTACTTGTATTATGAAAATGTTTACCGGAACGTTGGCGGGGTACTACGCGGGATCAGTTTGTTGTACCATGCCCAATTTCACGTTATAACCGTGGTCAAGTCTTTATCTTGTTCCAGTAAAGTAAAAAGTAAAAGTAAAAAGTAAAAGTAAAATAAAGTATAAACAATTAAATAAAATGATGCGATATACTAGTTAATGGACTATGGTGAATGGTTATATTATTATTATTTATTTCTTTTCTTAATTCTTTTAATTGTTTTTTAATTTGTAATTACCACAATTTAAAGTGTTTGATAACCAATTCGTAAGTATTAAAATATACATTAATCTTTGTTAATTGACTATTTGTATAGCATTTACTAAATGTTTGTGTTCTAGGTATAAAGTAATGAAAGCGATGTTATTCGTCTTAAAAACATAAAGAATATGATTTAAAGAAGAATAAATTAGATACAAGGTAATATACAAATAATATACATTATACATATATGTATAACTTAAAATTTATTATGATATTAAATAATATTGCAATCTATATTAATAATTATTTATATTTTAATAAATGTTCGAACTGTTTGCCATTTTCGGCTAAACAAAATAATCACTTCAGTTGATGTAGCTTTACTTATCACTGAAGATTTAATTTTTTTGCAGCATTCCTTTATTTTTGTTTTGAGCTCTTCTACATTCTTTAATTCTTCTTTGTAAACTTCATTTTTTAGATACCCCCCCAAAAAAAAGTCCAGAACACTCAAATCAGGTGAACGTGGTGGCCTTTGTATTTTGGGGCTATGGGTTCCAAACCAGTTATTCCCATAAAGTTTGTTCAAGTATGCACGTACAGCTAGGGTATTGTGGGCTGGTGCGCCATCTTGCTGCCATATTAAATCCAAACGCTGTTGAAGTGGAATATTTTCCATCAAAAGTGGCAAATCTTTTTTTAAGAAATCAAGATATCTGTTTCCATTAAGATTTTCTTCAAAAAAATATGGACCTACTAAAAACTCATCAATTATTCCACACCATACATTAACTCCCCAACGCACTTGCTTGTGAGTCTCACTAAAAAGGTGAGGATTTGAATCACCCCAAAAGTGATTATTATGATGATTTACAGTGCCATTGTTGTGAAACCTTGCTTCATCAGTCCACATAATCTTTTTTAAAAAATGTGGATCTTCGTCTGATTCCACCATGATGTGAGCTACATAATTAACACGCCTTTCATAGTCATTTGGTTGGAGAAATTGAACAGGGGAATACAGGTATGCGTGATATTTATATTTTCTCGCAATTTTTTGAACAGAAGAATATGATATGTTCAATTCATCTAAAATTTAAAATTTAAAATGTAGGATTAACTTATGTTTTTATTTTATTTTATAAAGATAGGTACCTGCTACAACTCTCAAGGATATTTGTGGATTTTCACTGAACTTGGCCAAAACTGCAAATGAATTTTCTTCATTGGTAACCGTACAAATTCTACGTTTTGTTCGCTGGAACCCTCCAAAATCGTGCAGATTTTTATACAAATAAGAGAACGGCGAATGTGCCAGACAAGGGCGATCAGGATACCAATTTTTATATAACCTATACATATTTAATAAAATATTGGATGTACAAATATTTTTTTTTCAAAGATACATATTATTGTTATTCGTGTTTTTATTTATTATGTTGTATACTCAAATGTAAAGAAAAGAAATATATTTAATACATAATTTATAATTATATATAAACCTTGTTGCAGCTCTAGAGTTTCTCCCGGTTTCGTTGTAGCAAGCTAACATGTTAATCTTTTCCTCATTAGAATAATTCATTTTAAAATGAAGAAAAAAAGTTATTTTGTAATTCAATAAATTAACAAGGTGTACTACTAATAACAGTTACTGTAGGTACTGACAAATTATTAATTTGTCAGAGAATGACCATTGATATAATCAACATTGGGAATTTCCTTTATTGTGGGTGATATTTCTAATATACATATAAATAAAAGAATGAAGTATCAATAATTTATTTAACAAATTAAAATTATACAAGTAAACATAATTGTATTTTTTTTTAAAAAATTAAATATTAAATATTAATTAATCAATATGAAAATAATTAATTTAAATATTAATTTTTATGAAAAATAATTATTTTAAAAATAAATTTTATAAACAAACAAAATGATAAGATATGAAAAAAAATAAAAAAGTATTTTATCTATATCTTACAAGATACCTAATGTTGTTGCTTAGCACATCTTACATTTTGCAACCAAAAATACCAATAATAAAATACAGAATATAGAAAGTACTACAGTGGACAATTATTATATTATATTATATTTATTTTCTTTATAACATGAAGATGAGTTAATTAAATACAATCAACTATTTAAATTATAAATAAAACTAGTTTATTTCTAAAAAAATTATTTGTTTACAAAAAAATAATTAATCTATTTTTCAATGTGCACTGTGAATGTAAGAAATAGAATTTTTTTAATCTTTTTTTTTTAATGAAATAAACATTCTATGATTACATTTAAAAACCTATTGAATTAAATATGTTAATTGGAATTATTTGTCAAACACAATTATATCTTAAGAAAACGACTTATTTTAAATTTTAATGTCACAAGTTTTTTTTCAAAATTTAAATTTTTCATAGATGATTTTAATTAAATACATATATCAACATTTCTTAATGCATAGTTTACTAATTTTAGTTAGTAAATACAAATTTCACATTAAATAGGAAACAACACCATAATTTACCAAATAGCAGATACAAGACATGGGCAAAGAGCAAAGGGGGCAATGCGATGGCTGCTAATGGAGAACCTTCTTTTTTTAAGCTACATAAATTATAATTGCCCCCCTCATTTTTTTACAGTCTGTATCTGCCGTTGTCATTTACAAAATATGTAACATCAGAATTTGGCATCCTACTACAATTTGCTTACTTACAATTTAAAATAAAAATACATATTCCAGAGCACTGATAAGCTCAAATAATTATATTTTATGTAAGAAATCATTTTGATGTCATGAACAGGGTTTGAGACAAATATTTGCTTAATACACCAGCTTGGTTAAGCTTGGTTTTAATATGACGTAATTTTGTCTAAATTTGAAAATGTACGTAAATAATTACTGTACTTTTATATCTTTTAGGTTGTATGGTTACAGTAAAAAAATTGGTAATATATAACAACATTCAGCGAAAATGTCATTTAAATTTGGTATTTTTCTTTAGAGTTCCACAAAAAACAAAATAGATTTTTTTTTCGAAAAATAGTTTTGCATAAAAATCCCAGTTCTTCCTGACGCTTTTGAAAACTATTTGGAATTTTTACTTTTTACCAAAAGTACTAACTAGATTCACTTTCCTACAAGAAAATATGCTGTTGAAGAAAATTCAAACATTTTTACTGTCTCAAACGATGATGACAGACATAAATAAAGAGAACAAATGGTTCCTACAATCCTGCTGTATAGTATAGTTGTCGAGAAATGGTAGCGCGTACATTTTTGGTGAACTTTTTTCTTTTTGTCTGAGATAAAAAAAAACTTGTAGGGAACCATCATCTATTAAAATGTGTAATGAAAAGCTATGAAAGGAAAAACTTTTATACATTTATAACTGAAAAATAAATTACAAAATTTGAAAAATTCTCATGGCTATAAATAGTTCAAATAGTTTGAACATTTCATGATAGGTATGTTGGTATTTAAAATAATAATTTAAATATTTTATGAACATTTCAAGTCTATAGTTATTCGTTTTAGTAATACCTACAAGGCTACAACAATAAATATCAAAAATCAATTAATGGGAATTCGATAATTTACTGCGCTCATATAAAAATAATGTTCTGTTTCAGTAGGTACACTTTTTTTTATTTGTTATAGGTAGAAGACTTATGTGACATTTTTAGGCTATGAAAAGAAAAACTTTTATACATTTTTAAATGAAAAATAATTTAAAATATTTTTTAAAAATTTAAGCTATAAATAGTTCAAAAAAAGTCAAATTCATTTGAACATTTTTCAATTTTGCAAATTGGCATTCGAACATTAGGGGAAAAATTCAAGTGTCCAGGGTTATTCGTTTTTGAATTACAACAAAATATTATCAAAAATCTATAGATAAAAATTCGTTAATTTACTAGGTAGTCAAAATTCAGTACTTATCGTAAACATTTTTAATTCAATCACTCATAAAAAAATAATATTACTTCCTGGTATATTTTTTTTTGTTTAAAAGAGAAAAATTTGTTCTATTAAAATGTCTAATGTTAGCTATGCAAAGAAAAACTTACTTTTTGATTTATCATTTATTTTGTAATTCTGACAAAATTCATCAAAATTTCGAAAATTGGCTATTGGATAATTTTGTATGTGTATCTCACCTAGTGACTGGCACGCCAAAATCGACACAAAATAGTAATAAGTTGTCTAATAATTTTAGATTTTATTTGTCTGACGTCTGTTATCACAATACCTTATAGGGCCCGGATTTTTATGCAAAAATTAATGTTGACTATGCACATATTTATGCACTCAAAAATTCAAAAATATTTTTAAAAATATGCAAAATCCTTTGTTGCGTAATAAAAAAAACTATAAATCTTAAAAAATTACAAAATAAATTATGTGAAATAAAATACAATTGAAATATCAGTATACTTCTTACAATTGTTAAAATTCCAATGCAAAATTAATGAGAAATGGAAAATAATAGTAATTTTGCAACGAGTACCAATATGAACTTACAAAATGTGATTTTATATTTTCAAATTGGAAATTTCTCAGATTGTCACGTAGCATAATATATTTATATTTCGGGACAGGAGTGCTGCCTCGAACTTGTTTCGTCAATGATCAGAGCGGGAAATTTAATTTAAAAAAAATATGGATTTTGTAAATCAAAAAAAAAAAATAAAAAACTTCATTGACTATCTATAAAAAATGCAACTTTTATTCAATTATATAGAAATATGCAATCAAAATAATTTCTAGGTGAACTGTAGAAGAATATGCATTTGCATAAATTTCGGTCAGATATGTCAACATGTATGAATATAATATATTATCAAAATTTGAGTAAAATTTAAAATATTTTATTTAGTATTCATAAAATATGTTTATTTTATTTAATTATCCAGAAATATTCAAATATTATGCATTTATGCTTTATTATACAAAAATATGCAAAAAAAAAAAAAATAATATTATCAAAATCTACGTATTACAAGACGTCCAGATAGGTATTTAATCAGAATTATTTTAAGTCAAATGTAGAAGAATATGCATTTGCATAAAAATCCGGGCCCTAGTCATCATAATTATCAAACAAATCACTTAATATATAATATCATAGAAATGTCTTCTGTCTTATATATTTTCATATTATACTATTCTATTATGTTATAAACTTATACCTATACGATGTATTTATTATTTAGATTTAAATAAAGTATTTAAAAATAACATTTTTCGAAAAAAATTATAGTTTTTTTTTTCAATACTGGGCAAGTTAATGATAATTTTTAATTGTGTTAAGTTGTAACATTTTGAAAAGTTTAAAGTTAATAGTTGTTTTTTTTTTTATTGAACAAAAAATTTTATTTTCTATCTGTAATTACATGTAGTACAAGTTACAAGTAATTTAGAAATGGGATGGGGATGATTAACGGGAAGGGGATTAACGGGAAGTCACCCAATGGTGGCAACACGTGTAAAGTTAATAGTTATCCTATTTTTTTTTTTTAACTCAGTTAAGTTATACGAAAACTTACAACTAATTTATTAACTTAAGTTAAGTTATTTAAATTTTTTTTAATATATAATTAGCCAGTTGTGTGGTTTAAAATAATAAAAAGTAAATGTTCATGCAATAACTATGCATCATTAATAATAATTTTTTTTTTTTTTTTATTATAAAGAAACAAGGCCTCGACTATACGTGGGTCATTGGCCGCAAATTTGCTTACACTCAAATGAATACATTATAAGTAAATAATTTTAAATATATAATAAGTAACAATGTGAGTTAATAGAGAGGAGTATAATAATTGTATTATTTAATTGTTTATAAATTAACGTAACTTGGAATACGTTAAAAGTAACTTGTTATATCTTTTTTTTTTTATTTAAAAAAAATATATTTACAATCTATACAAAACAAGGTATAATGAGTGAGTGTGGTGACATAAGAACATTTGACATAAAAATAGTAACATTAATAGGAAAGCTCCCAGCTCTGCCACCTGACCAGAAATTAGGCTTTGTTTTTATTTATTTTTAAAGTTTTCTCGTTAGTTAATAATTTTTTTGTTTGCATTGAGCAGGTTTCTTGGCAATTTTCTTTTTAACCTTCTAGGAATGAGTAAGGTAGTGGATAGATTTTTAATAAGTGGATTTAAATGAGCGCAAAGTTTTGAGTGGAATTTCATGTAATGAGATTTGGCTAAGTCGTTGAGGGTTGGATTATTGAGGTCTTTGTGGAGATTTTTGTTGGTTACATACCAAGGGGCAGAGGTTATTAATGCTACAGTAAAATGTTAAAAAAATAAAACTAACTTTTTAACTCATTTATGCACAAGCTTGGTTTTTCTTTACTGGTTTAGTTTCTTACTTTACTTTTTTTTTGTCTACTAAGTAAAAGTTTACTTATATAACATATAATATCAAAATATTAAAACGCATAGCCATCAGTTTAATTTACCTCATGTAATAAGTATATTAGGATATTTGGACATCACTCAATTCCAATATTAAAGTACATGCAGTATCTAATTTGCTTCAAGAAACTTCCATCAATATTGATGACAGTAGCTTTATTTTTCTGGTATATAGTATCCAGTTGTTTTTGTAAAAACATAACACATGCAGCACTTACAAATTCTAACTGCAAGATGTTTGCAGCCGGTAATAAAACCTTGAAAATCAACAATAAAACATTTAAAACAATTGTATATTAGTCCATGACTAATCAAATTGTTAATTATACCTGTACATTTACTTTTGTCACTATAATCTCTCCAGTATAGATATTATAATCTACTAATAGTTGTAAAGCGACGGAGTCTAATTCTCTTATATTGACAACATCTTTATTGCTTTCATCAAAATTACTTAACATTGCACGTAAATATGTACTAGCTGCCATTAGAACATTTTTATGTCCGAATACTATAGTACCGTCATCTGTTTCAAATCTAATATCACATACCAAAGTCTTCATTTCTAAAAAGTAAAAACAAAAATGTGTTAGATACCTACTAATATTTATTTTGAATGAAGCTAAAATTATTGACAACATACTTGTGTTGAGATTACAATCCTCCTAGTATTCTAACAGAGTGAAGGTTATCCATCTTAAGCCATGGTGCACATTTATTGAGTTTCAAAACTGGCTTTTGATCATTTCCACACGATGAAGTCTGTAGGGCATCCATTTCTTTTACTAAAATTACACCTTAGAAATTATTTTGAAAATTAGTATATTTTTGGTTTCAATTAGTTAATTAATGTAAAATGATTTTAATAATTTGTCTTGTGTCGCGTTATTTTCAATTTTCAATTTTGTGACCGCCAAATAGTTACGATCATGTACCACAGATTATATAATCTTTGATCATACCTTGTTTTTATATTAATTCTGTGCTTATAGGTCTATGGTCGCAAGTTCGCAACACGCAACTGGCGCGCACGCACTCACAACCCGCAAGCACCGAACGATGATCATCGGAAAATAATAATTTTCGAAGAACGCTGGAAATCCCCACTTATGTTTATAAATTACAGTGTATTAATTAAAATATTGAGTATAATACGCGTTTTCGGTAATCTTTCGGTAAATCATATTATTCATTTTATACCAATTGATAATATATTGCTGTTTTTTATTTTATCATTCAAATTTTCAATAATTACTATTACCATGTGTCCATGTACACCGCACGCCGTTAAACTCGACAAAGCAGTAGGATCGCACGCACAAACTGGCACCGCTTTTTGTTTCGTTGTCGACTGTCGTCACTCGTCATTCGAAGTCGCGTGGTCACTGTTGTCACTTGTCAGTTAGTAATTACTCAATTCGCAGTTAAACTTTGTCACTTGTCAGTTGTCGATTGCCGACTGCCGTATACTCGAGTATCACACCGCCGTCCGCGAAATCCTCGATCGACCGCTGCTCCTACGCAATACGCCGACACAGCTACATACCACGTGGCACGTACCGACCAGAACGCGACTATAGGTAAGAATTTTGACGAAATTTGTCTTAATCAGAGACATTTGCAAATTATATTAAGTTTGCGGGTAGGTACGCGTGTCGTATACTATATACCGGCGTACCTATATAATCTACAAAAAATGACTGCTTGGGTCGTACCAATGCAGCTGTCGACGTATAAAAATGTACTCAATATAAATGTGTCCTATACAGGGTGATCCATTTAAGTGGGTATACTAATTATCTCGAAGAGTATTAACTTTTTTTGAATTTTTGAAAAGGTTTATGTTTTTCTAAAACCGTATAATATTTTAATTTTTTTCACCCTTATATTTATTAGTGAAACCACTAACAACTTTTGATTTTCAAATGGTAACATATAATAAAAATATCATGAATTAATAATACCATTTTTATTGTGAATTTACGCTTTAACATTTTTATTTTTCGATGATTCGTTTGCGAGATACAGCTCCTCAAAATATTGGTGGTTTTCAAAATATTTTCAATAATTGTAAAGACCAGGAGCTAATCATAAATTTGATATCGTTGAACCCAAGGTGACAAAATAAATAACAATTAATTATAGATTACCATTGTACTTTGAACCCTAATCATTTCTTAACTTATCGACTAATTGGACATACCGATTTACCAAAGAATGATAAATAAAAACTGGAAATATATTAGGTATGACAAATTTATTTTAATCACAATTTCACAGATAATTATTTAAAAATTAAAATGGTATCACCACATAATTATATCTTATTACCACTAATGACTAAGGTATACCTTGATAAGTCCCTGACTGGCACGGACTAAGATATACTAGATATTTTTTTATTTAGGATTATCAAATCAAATAAGAATTCATTCAAAAATACACAGTTTACCGCCATTGATTAGTGCTACTATATGAAAATTATATTTCTATTATTATCAAAATCAGGCATACCTACATTATCATAATAGTAATACATTATAGTTTTTCGCTTAAATTGAGAAGTATGTAATAAGTAATAACTATAATAATTTATAGGTAAATAATAAAGGAGTAGAAGCGCACTTGATCGACTTTACAATTACTACTTTGAAAGAAATGCACATTTATAAAATTTGACAGAGCACCTGCTAGATAAACACCCTTCAAAAATGTTACCATAATATTTAAAAGTCCAGGACTATGATAAATCTATTCCAAATTAAATGATACAGTTAGATCAAAATATTTGCTATGCAGTAATGCAGAATATGAGTTAAGATCATAACATGTATTCAAAAAAATTGAAACAAACTCAACTTAACCCCTAACTTAAAAAAATACAGTAAAATTTAAAAGTGGGACTAATAATATTTTAACTTTGTGGTGGTAATAAATAGCTAACAACACCAATCAAACAGAAGAACTATTCAGTTGCAAAACACTAAAACAATATACTTTTAAATAAAAATATTTTTATGATACATAAATAATAGGATTAAGACATACCTACCTATTATTATAACAAAGTAGTTATTTAAATAAAATATTTAATAATACCATGTATAATAATGAAGGTGAGTAATTTATAATTCTTTTTTTAATTTTCTAGATACATACATTTTACCATCCATTTAAGTATCAATGATTGATTGATGTTGTTAGCTAAATTAACTTAATTGTATATTTGTTAAAATTAAAAAAAAAAACATTAGCATGTACTATTTTCATTTAACATAGGTATTTTTAGTTTACTATATTATTGGGATTAAGTTTTTCTGGAATGCAGATTGTCAGACTTGATTTTTAATCTTCTTTGAAATTAACTTGAGTAGTTGAGTATTTACTATCTAATAAATTAAAAAAGGATAAATATAACAAAATTATTTAACGGTAAAAGAATATGTTTACATACTTAATTCATTTTGTAGTCTCTCCCAACTATTAAAATAGTAAATGGGAAACAAAATTTTTATTTGTCATTGTTCTTGTTTGGAAAATGTAATGGAAGATAGAAAATTATGTGATTTCAATATCTATCTCCAAATCATTTGGCCAAGTATATCTGTAGTAAATACAGATCAACTTAGTTCTTAAAAATAATTACTATGCCAGAATGTAAAATTTGAATACATGCAACTTATAAGTACTTCTGAACAGAGAACATTATATTTTTAAGTATGTATATGAAGTAGATAGGCAACCATCTTGTTCTGTCCAAGTAGATGGTAATAAGTAAATGAATAATATATGAAGTTGTATTAGGTTTGTGCTATGATGTATTGGTGTCGGCATAGGCGCCAGGTTTCAAAAAACTTAATGGGTGCCTTGGTATCATTGGTATCATACTAACATAGGCATAAATACATAATTTTGGGGTAGGGGGCTTAGCCACTGGTCAAGACAAATTTTCCCGTAAAATTTAAAAAATGGAACTGTCTTTTCAGGTGGGGCTAGTTGCAATTTAACCCCCTAAAATTTTAATTTTGGCTCTCCAAATTTCGCCTATAGGTGTCATGATTCTACTACTTCACCAAAAACGTTTGCATTTTCTTATGGATTTTTTTGGTGTATACAAATATTAAATTATAATATATACCATGTTGTACACTGAAATATGCGATCATCATTGATTATAAAATATATTAATTATACAACAAAATAAATGTATACCAAATTGGGAACTTATTTATAAATAATAATAATAAGTAAAACAAAAAATAAAATAAATTTAATTTGACTGTTCAGAAAATAAATATGCTTTGACGTACCTACCTATTATTATAATTGAATTTATTAATGAGTTAGCTCTTAGCTATCAATGTCTATATCTTCATTACGACGGACAAACAATAAAGCAAATATCGTTAAGACGATTTTGTTTCATTGTAGACCTTAAAAATGTTTTTAATCTCCGAAGTGCTGAAAAAGATCATTCCGAAGTACAAGACGATACCGGAACAGCCAAAATAATAATAATTTTGTAATTTGTCTCATCAGCCATAGATAGATTGTTGATGGATACCTCGGTTGTGATTGAATATCTACCACGATGTAGGTTAGTGGTTACAAAAACAGTACTATCTCAAGTACACATGAACGTGTATAGTGGCAACCCGCCTTTACATTTTATTATCAATACAAATAATACAATTTATTTTTGTTTTCAAAATTGCAATTTTTATCACAGCTAGAATTGTATTTCAATAGTCGTTTGCTAAAATTGTCAAAACTTGGATATAAATACACTCTATACATTTTCAATATTCTAATGGGTGCCCGGCACCCCATAATAATTTTAATGGGTGCTTGAGCCCCCGGGCACCCATGTACTTGGCGCCTATGGGTGTCGGCCAATAATTTTAAGAGTATAACAAATTTTGTGTTATCAAACTTTGAATAACATTTATTGGTGGTGTAACTGAATGAACAAAACTGATTTAACTGAAAATAAAATTTAAATAAAAACTGTTAAGACGTCATAATAATGTATTAATCATAACAATTTTTCTACTTATACATTTTAAGAAAACTTACCAATAAACTTAATGTAGGTACAAATGTTGTGCTTTCCAAGTGGTTGGTATTCATGTATTATCAAGTTTACATCACATTTCATAATATAAACTTAAATACATATATTTTTGATTGAAATATCAAATAAAATACATAAATATATCCCAAATTACGACTTAGGTATAATGTAATTTTAAGTTCAATGGAATATTTTTGACAAACTTAATGATTCAACAACTACCTATTTTGTTAGGTATATTATGCTATTAAAGAAATTTAAACTGTCTGTCTATTTATAACGGTTTACAACATAAACTAACTATACATATATTATAATATGTATAGTTCAATTATTAATTACATTATACGGAACTTTTCTACTTTACCGGACACCCTTTTTTTTGCGATTTTTTTTGGGGGACTTTGTCATATTTTTGACGAAAAAAATTATGGTGAAATCAGAAATCAGGTGAAGTTCATTATCAGTATTCAGTTTATTACAACCTTAGATCATATGATCTAAGATTACAACCGATTGATTTTTCTGTACCATTATCATTAATTAATTAATATGATATAATATTTTAATCAATTTTATTATCTTATAAGACCGTGGTCATAGATAATGATAAAGGTATCGCCAAATATCGGTAATAATAATAAGATTATTATTGTTCTATGGTAATATGGAGGGGATCTGGTGCGACAGCCTCAAGAAATTCGTTCCCCCAAACCGGTGTGTAATATCGATGCTGGTTTAAGGTTACCGATTCACTATTATGATACTGATTATTTTATACCGATTACACTAGAAATTCGTTGTAATGATCGGGATGCCCCTCCAAATCAAATTATCACATGCTGTCGTTCCCGCGCATTTTGAATGTTACAAATTACAATGGTTGAAACATAGAGTAATATTAGTCTATGAAATAGTTGAAATCTTAGATAATCTTCTAAAATTATCAATGGTTGAAATTATTAATTATTAATTCGAGTCTTCTGTTTCTGTTTTTTATTTTTTTAAATTACTTAAAATGGGTACTCATAAAGAATTGGATTCTTTAAAACTCCAATTACTTAAAGATTTTTTGTTAAATAAAAATAAACTTAGTTCTTACATTGTACAAGGATTTCCTACGCATAAAAGAACACTTTTCGGTAAGTATTTTTACAAGATATATTTTTCCTTTAGTTTAGACCCAAATTAGAACATTTATTTTCAATACTTACTAATATTTTTAGAAATGAATGACCTATTCTATATATATGTGTACTTAAAAGTAACTCCGTTATATTTTTTTTAGATATTATTACATCGACTTTAAATGATGACAACGATGACGGCGATGAGATGAATGTGTTTATTAGATTTGAGAGACAAGTTAGAAGTAAAATAAAAAACTTTACCGAAGTAACTGTATTGGACATGACAGACAAGGACTTCAAAATTCATTTTCGTTTGACAAGAGAGAGTATTGAGGTTACACATTATATATATATTATAACTAATGCCTGTTTAATTTATTCATATTTTTATTTTATAAGTTATACTAAGTACCTATAATGTATAGTTTTATTTTTAGATTTTAATTTTCAATTTGGGTCCTTTATTGTCAAATTCAAAGTTCAAGTGTTCCATTGAAAAACAAATACTGGTGTTTACATGGTATATGGCTAATTGTGAAACACATCGGTTAGTATAAATGAACACATCTAAAAAGATTAAATTAATGAAATAAGAAGTTAAATTATTTATTTTTAGACAAATAGCAAATCGATTTAATCTATCTGATAGCACCAGTCATGGGATTATTATAAATTGTTTGCTACAATTAAATACCCTTAATAGAGTTTTTATAAAATGGCCAAGCGGTCAAAGGGCAATAGAAACTATGGAAAAATTCCATGCCTTAAGGCAAACTTCTTTTCCAAATGTTATTGGAGCTGTTGATGGCTGCCATATTGCCATATTAGCACCTTGGGAGAAGAGAAGTGTGATGCCAAAATTAGATAGGAATATGTTTTACAACCGTAAACAAGTTCCATCAGTATTGCTTCAGGTTTTTATAAATTTTTATAAATAAAAAAAATGCATTTAAATACATTTAACATAATATTGGTTTTCTATCCAAATTTTCCCATTCCTCTTATGAATTAAAATAATTTTTATAATGAAATGTTTATTTCAGGGAATCGTAAATGCAGACCAAATCTTCATAGATGTTTTTGCCGGTTGGCCTGGCTCGTCTCACGATGCTAGAGTGTTTCGAAAAAGCACAATAGGGCAAAATATTTTAGAAAATCATGGCTCTATACTCCCCCCCAATTGCCATATTTTAGGCGATGGAGCATATCCATTAACCGAAAAAATTATGGTGCCATATAAGGATAACGGTCACCTAACACAAAATCAAAAGAATTTTAATAAGATTTTAAGCAGTTCACGTGTGGTTGTCGAACAAGCTTTTGGAAAACTTATTGGAAGATTTCGAAAATTAAAATACATTAGTCATTAAGAAATTTGTTTTTTTTCTAGCATATCATTAATTCTAAGCATTTTATTAATTAATATAGACATATGGATGTATACCATAAATCGTACTGTGCTAAGATTATCACCGCTGCATGTTGTCTACACAATATTTGTATGACAACTGGAGATGACTTTGATGCCGATCCATATGTGTCTGAAATAGAGATAGGAGGTGATCTACATGAAGATGGGACTAGAAGCGGAGTATTAAAGCGTAATACAATTTGCAATGCATTGCTACTACAAGATCACATTTAAATATATATTTATTACTTTTCTATTTTCACTATTGAATATTTTTAGCAGATATTGTAAATAAACAAAATGTCAAATATACGAGTACATATTATTGTTTTGACTTTATTACACATAATATATATATATATATATATATAAAATTTCAATTTCCTTTTGAATAGTTAAACTTTAATATAAAACAAAATTATTTAACTAATTTAAATAATAAATAACAAACATAAATTATTGACTTCATTATAATAATATCACATTGTTTCCTTTAGTTCACTTAAGCTTTCTTAAACTTAGGTATGAAATAAAAAATAAAAATAATAAAAAATTATATAATATTCTGTTCAAACTAAAATTATACATAAATAACAAACAAATCTACTTCATTATTATAATTGTGTGTTAAACATAGTTAGTTACTTTTATTACAATTAAAAATACAACAGAGCCTATGCTATTAATTACTATTTCATCAATCAATCTTAAACATTTTTTTAAACATGTCCAACTTTTGAATTTCAATGTCATTGGCTGTGTTTAATTTGTCAACAAGTTGCTTTTGAACTTCTAACATTTCATGTTCTCTTTTCTCCAATTTATCAAGTCTGAATGATATCAATTTTTATGTCAACAATTGTTTAAATAAATAAATATTTTTTAACTCACCTTTTGTTTAGTTCAATACTTTGTGTATTGATTTGATCTTTTTTCATATTTTCGTATTTTTCAAACCATGATGGCGTCTTGGCTTTAAATGTAGAACAAGAATAATTTGGTGTCAACGTTGGTGATATTGTTGATTGTGACGGTGTTGGAATTGTAAGTGAAGGTGGATTTAAAATGATATTTGAAGTCATTGTTGTGGATGTAGAATTAGAACTACAAGGCTCACTGTAAGATGGCTGAGATGACTCATTCAGTAATTCTAAAAATATAAATCACAGTATTGAAAACTATACGATCAATACAAAAAGTTAGAATTAGTTTATTCACACAATACAGGACCAGTGACTTGTTAAAACACCATTTATTAATTATAAAAAAAAAGCATTGGTAAAGAAAGGTAAATTGCAACAAACAGTTAGATATCTACATATAATAATAAATCTACAGCTAATAAACTTTTATGTTGTGCATCAGAAATATTTAATAACTAGTAACCCCCACTAGTAAAATTGCCTGGATTCTATATTATACATAGAGTTATGAGTATGAAATATTTCACATGAAATTTTCACTTTGAAATATTTCAAAATTGAAACTTTTAGCCTTCTTGAAATATTGAAAAATATATTATTTTAATTTTTTTTTATTTTTGTGTTTTTGGTGTGTTTGATAAAATCATCACTAGATGGTCACACTGATTTATATATATAATTCTATATATATATATATATCTACTTTAAACCATACACAGTGGCCAAAGAGAGGCATTTTACTTTTGATTATAATTTTAGAAATTTGTTGCAAGTCTAAAACTTTTGATTGAAGCATTATTATATTTTAAATTTAATTTTAACTATATAAATTAATTTTAGTCCCTATTGTGATCTGTTATCTAGTCACACTATAAAAGTCAGTAAATAAATAGAGATATTTTAATTAAAATTTATATCTTTAATCTCAACTATGCACAGGGGCCAAAGAGAGGCATTTAATTTCTGTTTTTCATTTTTAAAGATTTATTGCAAGTCTGCAAACATTAATAAAAGTATTAATTCATTTTATTTTTATTAGTTAATGATTAATGTTAAACTAAATGTATTAACTATTTTATTTTGTTTTATAAATGATCTTTAACACTGAAGTATAAGATGTGTATTGTTAATTGTTATCTACTTAAATAAATAAACATAATTTTGTTTCAAAATATGATTTGTTTTTCTTTGATGTTTATAAATTAAAATGATAATTGCCAATAGTAATATTATATATTATATAATATTATTATATTCCTAATATATTAATATACAAATATGATAATAATATATTATATTAGCTCTATAGGCTGTAAATTATAAATTAAATTTTTTTTTTATTTGAATTCAAATAGGATTATTATATAAGATTTTAACTCATAGATACTTATAATAGGGACTCTGGTTATAACTATATCTAATTAGTAATTATAAAATATTAAATAAACACAAATTAAGAAATTGTTATAGGTACCTAATTCATGTGTTTTGAAACTTTTTTAAGTATGTTTATATGAAAATTATGTAATTTGTATACTGTACTAGGTATGTAAGAAATATTTCAATAACATTTCTACTCTAGTTTTAAATTAAAATGATTTTTTTATTATTTTTCATAAAAATGAAATATTTTATGAAAGTTTCATGAAATATTTCATGACATTTTAGAACCCTAATTGTACACTGTACACGAGGGGTAAACACCTTGGGGGTAATCAGTGTACATAAGGTGATGGTAATCATAGGTAATCATAGGTATAATCATTGAAATTAGTAATCTGGTGTACAAACTTTCTGTCGGGTATTTATCCCTCGACTGTACAGGACTACTCACAATCTATAAAAAAAATAATTTACCTTTGGGAGGAGATATGGATTGTTTTTTTCCTAAAGGTATGATTGCTTCGTCCATTAATTTATAATACTGCCATTTGATTGCATTGTTGCCTGATTTTTTTGATAAGTCATAATATTTTCTATGTTGTGTAGATAGTCTACGCCATTTCTCATCACAAACTTTAGGCGAAAACGAATACCCCTTTTCAGCCATTTCATTTGAAATTAGCTCCCAGAGTTTAGATTTTTTACCTTTTTTTTTTGCTGATAAAAATTGAGAACTATAGGAGACACGCAATGTTATAAGAAACTTGGTTGATTCTACTGACCATGTTCTGTCTATAAAAATAAATTAAATACAATTAAGACAATTTAAGTATTTTATTTCAATTTTTCTATTGATCAGTGAGGAATATCCAGTATCGCAAGTATCAATAAAAGTGTTTTGTGTCAAATGTCAGAATATCAATTAAAACATAATGCACATAAATAAGTTTTTTTAAACATATATATATTGTTACATAGGTAGGGTATTTACCTTTATCTTCTTCGACGCTAATGTCATGATTTACTTCATCGGGAATTTCTGAATACATTTGTTGAATAATTTCTCTCTGGGTTAATATAGGTTCATCTTCATACATTTCTATAAGTGTAGTTTATATTATGATTCAAAGCTTTGGCAAATGTCAGTTCCAAAAAGGCAATAAACAGTAAATACCTATTATAAATTATAAATTTACCTTCAATATACCGTAAAATGGGGTGACTTCGGACATGCGGGGTGACTTCGGACAAAACCATATTTTTGTAGTTTTCTTATCATTTTGGATTACAAGTTTGGTAAAAGTTGAAAACTGATACTCCATGTTCATATCTATTATATCCTCCATAGAAAATAATATTTATTGGTAACATAATATTATCATACCATATGTTATAGAGGTAAATACAAGATGATCTATTTTTAGATTTAAAAATTATCGAACTGATAACATCTGTAGAACAACAACAAATAAACATATTTGATTGCGGTTTTCGGCAATCGGCTCGCAAACTTATCAGCTATAATTTACGTATGTTAAAATAGTTTATTTATTTATTCATACATTGTAGTGCTACATTCTTTAAATTTTTTCAAAACGCGGGGTGACTCCGGACAGGAAAATTACGATGCCCAGATCATACAAAAAAACGAAAATTAGTGCCCAGTAAAATAATGAAACGAGGACGTTTTATTTTTGACAATATTGATACAACTAATTTTTATTGAAAAAATAAAATGAATTTATAATTTACATACCTACCTAATATAACATTTGTTGATATTTTTATAAAAGTAAAAATTTATTTTATGTGAAGTTTTTCAAAATATTGAATAAAATACGTAGTATTTATGATAAAGTTATGTTTTTTTTTTTGTTTAATTCGTTACGTTTTTTTTAAAAATATCTATACTGTCCGAAGTCAACCATTGTAATTTTAACATCGGTTTTTAATGAAATTTAATACGTGTCCGAAGTCACCCCATTTTGCGGGTGACTCCGGACAGTTTTCAACTTTTAAAAAAAGTGTGAACTTTAAAGACTTTTATGATTATTCTTCTCCTACATGATTTCAACATACCTAAAGAATATTGCATATTTTTTTCATAATTTTAGAAACAATATATTGAGGTTAATTTTTGAAAAAACGTTCAAATCTGTCCGGAGTCACCCCATTTTACGGTAACTGTCCATATTTGTTTCAGACATCTGCCATTGAGCCATCTCAGGTGACTGGTGAATACTGAATATTGATTATAAATTATAATTATATTTTTAATTCAAACAGCTAGAACATGCGAGACCTTGTAACTTACAAGTTGTACGTTGTACATTAATTTGTTGAAATAGAAAATTGTATTATTAAATTTGTATTATTATTTATTTTATATTTTCATTTTTCAACTTGTTATCAGTGATAAGACGTTTGAATAAGGGGTGGGCATCGGCATCGGTATAACTAACCATATCATCGATATGGTTCAGAAAAATGAAACCGCTTTCATAAAATAGTTCCACCGGTTTGTAGAACGAATTTCTAAAATTCACACCGGTTTCAATTTTAAGGGGAAATATACACCGGTTTGGGCAAACGAATTTCTTGCCTATGTCAAGTAATTGTCAACAAAACGTAGCATTGGTCAAATTAGCATATAGGTGTAATGTACATTCAATTAATCAGGTTCAAAGTACAACAATTGTCAATATGTTTAATGTTAGGTACCGTAGGTAGTTTGGTCGAACGGTATCGAATTTATCAGTTATAGCTTCTGGGCTTTACAAATGAACATTTTCCAGCGGTACCGACTTTCAACCACCAATACTTTGAGGAGCTGTATCTCGCAAACGAATCATCGAAAAATAAAAATGTTAACTCGTAAATTCATAAAAAAAATGGTTTTATTAATTCATGATCTTTTTATTATATGTTACCATTTGAAAATCAAAAGTTGATAGTGGTTTCACCAATAAATATAAGGGTGAAAAAATTAAAATAGTATAGAGTTTTAGAAAAGCATAAATCTAACAGTTTAAAAAAATAAAAAATAAAAAAAGTTAATACTTTTCGAGATAATTAGTGTACCCACTTAAATGGATCACCCTGTATGTCTGTTTAGAAACTTACTTTTACATGTCTCCAAAAACAATAAATTGTTTGTGTTTGAGTACCTGTATGGATTTATGAAGTTTGATACGGTTGTGAAGCAAATTGTAGACTGAACCAAATTGTATAACCATTAGGTACTTCCTCCCCAATCTGAATTTTGTAATTTTTTTATTGCATTGATAAGTATAGTGCTCAATTCCTGTGAATTTCTGACCAGCTTTTTAAAATTCCTGCTATACCTGTTTACCCAGAGAGTAGAACTTAAACTGGTATGTAGTCTGGGGAAACTTTGACTTTCTAGGAAAACAGGTAGAACAGGAATTATAAAAAGTTGACAATGTGAAGGCGAAATTCATAATATTATTCTTTAGTCAATGAGTATAACCAAATTTCGTGTAATTAAAATATATTATTATTAAATAAAAACAACAAAATACAATATGCTCAACATACAGTACATGTACGTTGGATAAATTTAGATATAATTGTAACGTGCCGAACAGCGTTACTTGTTGAAATGGAAGCAGTAATTGAACAAAACCTCTTTTGATAGTATTTATTGTATTTATTATGTAAACAGTTTTTATAGAAAATATTCTAAGTCCAAATAATTGACTTAAGCGAGTTGTGAATATGAGTAATTAGTGACTGTTAAAGTTGAGGCTGGTTGCTCGTCTGATGAACGCTTGTCCATCAGCTCTCCTCGACGGGTCTCTCCAGTCCCTTCCACAGATTCACATGACCATACATGGTCATCCTGCGGTTAGGCCTATTGTGGGATTTGTCACCCGGTCGTCGCTGCACGCGCCGGATGTCATCAGATAACATCTTGTCATTTAGTATAACAGCACAAATCCTAGTTCACAGTATTTTAGAATTATTTATATATTATATACGTAGTCATATATCTATTGCCGAGCGCCGTTCATGGTCATGCGTTCGATATTATTATCTTCGCGCTGTATATATGCTGTCGTCGCTCCACTACACACGTACTGTATACATGGTGCCAGCGACTTTATTATTATTACTATAATTGACTTTTACGCGAGCAACGCTCGCGTATTACTATAATTATATTATATTTACGCGGCGCGTTTATTATGTGATTACGTACATAATATTAGAATGAGATTTATATTGTTAAATAGTTATTTAAGGAATAGTCACAGCTCGCTACATAATCAACTTATTACGACTTACATACAATTCCCATCTTACATTCTTACCTCACAACTTCTGACTTTATCTTATCCCAGCCGTCCCTACCAACATTGATTAGGTATTTTGTATATTAGCCCATATTTCAATACCATACCTTTGTCTAGAACTCACTTATTGATACGAAATACGAATTCAACTGCAGTAAGTAAGAAAGAAGGTCTCGTACCTATTCAATATACTTCTTTTAATTCATTAATATTATAATAAATCTAACCAATAATTTAATAATTTCTCAACATCAGCATTATGTTGTTTTTTACCCTGTCTACACTCTAAAGCACCTAAATTTAGTATTAAGTTTAAACACAATGATGATAATTAAAATTAATCACAATTTTTAAAATATATATTTAAAGTTGTTAGGCACGTCAGTAGAAGAAATGGATACCATTCAGGCTTCATCTTCTGAAAATATTCTAAAGCAAGTTCTGAAATCAAATGACTAAATTTTTTTACAACTAATTTTAGGAATGACTCACACTCTTTAAGAATACTAGAAGACTTACAATCCCAACGCAAGTATGTTAACAATGATTTTACTATCATTCAAAATAAATATGAGTAACACATTTTTGTTTTTAGAAAAGAAGTTTTATGTGACATTAGATTTGAAGCAGATGATGGTAAAATTGTAATTGGACATAAAAATGTTTTAATAGCAGCTAGTCCATATTTCCGTGCAATGTTTAGTAATTTTGACAAAAGCAATAGAGATCTTATCAATATAAGAGAATTAGATTCCACAATTTTACAGCTATTAGTAGATTATATTTATACTGGAGAAATTATGGTCACAAAAGAAAATGTACAGGTACCTATAATTAAATATTTAATTTTATATAAACTTCAAACAACATAATATCATTTTATGTGAATTTTTTTTTTTTTTTTCTAAGGTGTTATTACCAGCTGCAGGTGTATTGCAGTTAGATTATGTAAATGGTGTATGTGCTGAGTTTTTACAAAAACAACTGAATCCATCAAATTGTCTTGGTATCAGAGCGTTTGCCGACTTACATAACTGTACTGATTTGTTGTCATTTTCTGAAGCATATATTAAACAACATTTTTTGTATGATTAACATTTTTTAATTCTCTATATCAAGAGTAAGTAGGTAATTTATTATAAAAATAATGATTATTATTTCCAGAGAAGTAGCTAAAGGCGAAGATTTTCTATCCTTATCTTCTGAAGATTTGGTGAAGCTTATTTCCTCTAATGACCTTGCTGTTCCATTTGAAGAAAAAGTAAGCAAACTACAAATTGTATTTTTAATATTTTGTATGGAAAATCAACTTATGAAGGTTTACAAGTTGTACATTACAGTTGATGTCTAGACTCCACAGGAATCACTGTATCAGATGTGTTATATTTGATTCAATGATATAAAATCATTGTAAACGAAAAACGATTCTGTGCAAATACGGCTTAATAATATTACTAGAAGTATTTTTTATGATATTGTTAATAAATTAATATATTTTACTATTAGACATTATTAATACTGTATTTCTGGAGCAGTTTTAATTATTTTTCCAAAAAAGTTGCATATCAAAAGATCATTGTGTGCATACAATATAACAATATACTTTAAAATTTTAAGTTCCTACAAATAATATTTTTAAATTAAATAACTAAAATTAATAAAGCTTGATGACCATAGAAAATAATTTTATTGACTGTTATTGAATATAAACAAAACAATTTCTTATTTTAAATGTCTATAAATATTAAATAGCACTAAAGTTGTCAAAATATTTTTTTAATTAGTTCAAATAAATTGTATCTTCTTAATGATAATGAAGTTTCGCGGTCAGCTCCAACTAAAATTAATTGGCAATAACTATCACCTATAATTAATAAATATTCCTTTGTCTGCTATAAAAAGTAGGAACCCATGGTTTTAAAGATCTATTATATTTTTGGGATTGTGTGAAAATTATACAATATTGAATGGTTGTACAAACTATTATTATATTTTAATCTAGTTTTAAATATTTGTTATTATAGGTATTTGAATGTGTTATAAAATGGGTAAAACATGATTCAGATCATAGAATAGATTTTTTACCAAAATTAATGGAACATGTACGTTTGCCATTATTAAAGCCTGATATATTATTTAATATATCTGAAGAACCTCTTCTAAAAAATAGTTATAAATGTATGTTATTTTCATAAATATGTCATCATTATGGATTTATACATTTTATGAATTATTATTATAATTTTTTTTAGGTATAATCGAAGCATTACATTTTAATCATCAAAAATCAGTTCAGCATTTCACCATTCCAAAAACAATTAGGTTTAAACCTAGACAGTTTGATGGTTTTCAAAAAGTATGATTCCAAATTGATTGATTAATTTATTTTCACAATAATTTTGTCGATTTAATTCTATTAGGTTCTTCTAATGTTCAGTAAGTCTAATACATTGCCAGAGTGTTATACTGAATGGTATGACCCAGCAACCAAGCTAAGAGAGAATGCACCAGGAATAAATGAATGTCGGAAGTATGCTGGTTTTGGTGTGATAAATGATCAATTTGTTTTTGCTGTGGGAGGTGTAAATGCATCGAGTTCTAAATCTGTTAGTATGCTTGACGTATCTTCACAATCACCATCATGGGTTCCAATGGCTGACATGTTAGTTAGTAGAATGCTTTTGGGAGTTGGTGTATTGGATGATTGTATATATGCAGTAAGTTAAATCAATATTTTATTTATTTTATTTTATAAATGTATATTTTCTGTAATTCTAGGTTGGCGGATGTGACGGCAACAGTGTTTTAAATAGTGTAGAGGTATTTGATGTCAGTACCCAAAAATGGAGAATGGTGTCTAGTATGACAATTATGAGAAGTGAATTTGGCGTTGGTGTACTCAATAATCGTTTATACGCGGTAAATAATTATATTTTTTATTTATTTTTAATTTGTAATACATTTCATTGAAATTAATTGTGTAGGTTGGGGGTGCTGATGAAAAATACTGTTTGAAATCTGTGGAATATTATGATCCCAAACTTGATGCTTGGACACTAGTTGCAGAAATGTCTTTATGTCGTCAAGGTGTTAGTGTAGTAGTCTTGGATAATCGATTATATGCTATTGGTGGCTATGGTGAAAAAAAAAATCTTAAAAGTGTTGAGGTTTATAGACCAAGTGATGGAGTTTGGTCTTCTATAGCTGATATGAATTTATGCCGACGTTCCCCTGGTGAGTAGTGACTATGACAATTATATTTTTTATGATGACCTTTGTAAAAATATATTGAATTTGAATTACATTATCTTATAGGAGTAGCCATATTAGATGGTTTATTGTATGTTTTTGGCGGAGAATCTGTAAATGAATCTGTTGTTGATACTTTTGAAATGTACAACCCTAACACCAATACTTGGACCTTGGAAAGATTGTCAAGAAATGGAGTACGAGTTTATGGTGGAGTAGTTGTCGATAGACCACATCATTATTATTAATCAGCTTACAGTAGTACTCGTTGTTAATAGTAATATGAACAAATTTTTGTGTAAATAATGATCACACGTGTATTGTTTTAAATATTTTTGTTATTTTCAATACCTATTTGATAAGAATGTTTTTTTTATAATTTATACTAACTATTTTCAAATAAAAAAAATAAGCTATACTTAAATTAGATCTATAATCTACTATTTAAATTATATTTTTTAGTTTCTTTGTGGAACTTTGTAGTGTGTACACATTAAAAATGTACTTGACATTTGTAGCAAATGATTATTTCATCATTTTATAATTTTATATACATGATAAAATATTCAAAATATTTCGACTCGTATTAAGAGATTTATAGATGTTTTGATTTTTTTTTTTTTAGTTGATTTTCTATAACTGTTAATAATAATGTTACTGTTGGGTCAGAAAGCTTAAATACTTAATTCTTTGTTCCTCATACGTTTTAACAGTTTAAAAATGTTATTATAAGATTTCTGAAAACAGATTTGAATTTGTCGTCAAGTCTACTTGAAATCGACTTTCCCACATTTTTGATTTTTTGATTTTAACTTCTCCAAAAATAGAAATAACAGAATTTTTAAATACTCTTGTTGAATATGACATTTTAAAAAATTCGGGATATAATATCAAAAATGTGGGAAAGTCGATTTCAAGTAGACTTTATGAAAAATTCAAAATCTGTTTTCAAAATTCATATCGCTTCATTGGATCAATTGGTATGTTTGGCAAAAAACATTCATATGTAAATATGAAATATATATAAATGCATAAGCACTTGAATGGGTGCAGTAGAAGGTTCATATTTAGGCTGATTGATTGGTCTGTTGGATGAGTTGTGCAAGTTATAAGGTACCGCCTTGTCATTATTAAATATGGATAAAATGGATCTGAGTCAAATTTTTTATAAGAAAATAGATGCTTCGTACCTAGATTACAACAAATAGGGTACTAGTAAAAAGTATGTTTAAATACATCTGGCCTATTGTGAAAAATTTACTAGTTTAGTCTATTTTTCTGTTTACCTGTGTTTAGTCTGCAGAATGCAGATCCCTATGGTTACAGATTATTATTTATTGTGCTTAATTCTGTGAAACAGAAATATTATTCTGCTGTGGACAGGGGCCTGGGGCAGACTGGGGACTGGCAAACTTTCTCGGTGGGCCACACAGCTCAAAAATAATTTGTTATTATTATATATTTACAATGAAATCGGTATAAATATAAATAATACAAACAATTAAATTGAAAATTAAATTTTTTAAAAAATTTTTGGGTTTTTAGGAATATTTTATTGTTAGATATCATTTTTTGTACATTTTATAAGAATAATTTAACTATTATAAGAACTTGGCTTAAATTCCTTCGAAAAAAAAAAAAATAATATAATATTTTTTACTAATAAGTAATATTTCTATTTTTATTATGTATAATGTTCGCTTCTATGACTTCAGCTAGGTAGCCTCGATAATAAAGGCTCGGTAACTTCAGCTATACAAAATAACACTTGCCAATAACTTGCACATTTTTTTATTATAAAATATTAAATAGCATCTGACTTACAAGTGCTATAATGAAAAAGGAAACATAACGAATATACCTATCTATCTAAATTTTTTTTTATGCAAATTTAAATTCCTTTTAATTTTTCTGGTCATTTTATTAAATTCATGTTAATTTGTATTAAATAGTATTTTTTTAAGACATTTTTTCTTGTTTTTTATTGCATTTAAATCTACGCCCTACATATAACTGAATCTGACAGTTATTATATTCAGGACTAGCCAGCAAGTAAGTATAATAATATTAGGTACTAAATATATTGTAGCTACAAAATAAAAATATAAAATTAATAAATTGTACATAATAGTAAAATATAATAATAATATAGATTATAGGTATTGTACACAATAATAAAATATAATATTATTCATGGGTTAATAGGTTGAAACGTTACATACGGTTTTGTTGTACATCCAATGCAACATTCCTAATTAATAAAAGTGAATTTATTTACTTTATTTTATTTTATTGTTGTGTGTTGTTTGGTGATTTTGTAATATATACTTCACTGTTGATTGTGAGATGAGAAGGAAAAAGGAAACTCTTAGAAAAATCAAGTTAAAGATCGACCTATGTTTTGGATCCATTATAACTCAGTTATAGAGTAGGTAATTGAAAATAAGTAATACATTATAATCTGTACTTAAGAAATTACTTAACACAACTTAAGTTGTTTCCTGAGTAAATAGAAGATGAGTAGAAAATGCAGAATCATGCAATCCTCATTTATTAAAACATACATTGGTACCATATTAAATGTTAAGTTTATACATTTTGTGATGATGAAATAGCAATGAGCAATGGCCGGTAAAAATATAGATTTCACGGGCCGAAAAGTCGCCCCAGACCGCCTCTGGCTGTAGATATATAGTTGAAGATAATCGGTAAAACCGGCAGATAAACTACACCATAAAACAAAAAGGTAAATATTATAATATTATATTTATATTTTATATGTAAGCTCTTTATGTTAAGTTGACTAAAAATATATATATGGAACTACAACTATTATTAATATTGCAGTTTGCTTACATTTTCTTCATATGGAACAGCAAGGTCATTACAGGAGATAATCTTAACTACATCTTCGGAAGATAAAGATAGGAACTCATCAGTTTTAACCACTTCCCTGAAAATAATTATCATTATGTAGATAATTTGTTATTGAATAAAATAAAGAATTAAGTAATTTAAATCATACAAAAAGTGTTGTCTAATGAATGCTTCAGAACTAGATATCAATTCTGCACAGTTATGTAAGTCAGCAAACGCTCTGATACCAAGACAATTCGAAGCATCCAGTTGTTTTTGTAAAAACTCAGCACATGCAGCACTTACAAAATCTAACTGTAAGATGTTTGCAGTTGGTAACAACATCTTAGATATCAACAATAATTCACAACAAATAATATGTTATTTGAACTCAAATGTTAAATTAATTATTCAATTATACCTGTACATTTTCTTTTGTGACAATAATTTCTCCAGTATAAATATAATTTACTAATAATTGTAAAATAGTGGAATCTAATTCTCTTATATTTACAAGATCTTTGTTTCTCTCATCAAAATTACTAAACATTGCAGAGAAATGCAATTAGGACAATTTTATTACCAAACGTTATACATCCATCATCTGTTTCAAATCTTATATCACATAGAACTTCATTTCTAAAAACAAAAATGTGTTAGGTACTAATATTTATTCTGAAAGAAGCTAAAATTATCGTTACCATACTTGCGTAGAGATTGTAAGCCTTCCAGTATTTTATCAGAGTGAAAGCAATTTCTAAAATGGGTTGCTTCATTTGATTTCAAAACTTGCTTTACGTTATTTTCACAAGATGATGCCGGAATGGTATCCATTTCTTCTACTGACATAACACCTTTGAAAATATTTTAAAAATAAATATATTTTCAATATCATCATTGAGTTAAAACTTAATACTAAAAAATAAGTATCTATGATGGGGTAAAAACCAACAAAATACTGATGTTAAGAAACTATCAATTTATTACCTTTACCTAGTTAGTAAGATTTATTAAAAAAGACAATCATAATCATTTTATCCTAACTATCTAAAATCTAAAAAATAATAATTCAGTTTTACCAGTCATCACAAATTTTACATATTCAATTGAAAAGTAGGAAGTCTTTCTAAGACTTTTAATAAAAGTTATATTATAGAGATGTTATATAGGCAACTAAAATATGAAATTTAATTTTCAAATTAAAAATTTGAAAAACTGGCACCGCGACCCTTAAGCATGGGCGCAATTTTGAATAAATAACATGAAAAAAAATAAAAGGACTTTTTATTTATAATTCATCTTCCTATTTACCATTGCAATTTCCTTATAATGTATAATATCCACATTCAATAATATTTACAATAATTCACATAATTCACAAATACCATATTTCTAAAATATTATAATGACAGTCATATGTTTACCTTTCTAGCCTATATTATTATATTAATTATTAATTATGAATTAATATTATTAAAATAATGTAAAACAATAAAAACAAATGTGCAAATGTGCATTTGTTATCATAGGTAGTTGTCGGGTCTTTAATAAAGACCCGACTGTTGGGGATATAGCCACAGCGTACATTTTAATACTAAGTTTAAGAATCTTGGGTAGGGTAAAAATCAACAAATAACTGAAATTTTTTTTTATACCTTTCAGCTTTCATTAGGTATATTTTTAGCAGAACAAAGTTGTTTTTCCATAAGTAGGACTTAAGTATAACTGTCTTTTCCGAAAAATCTACAACCACTTTAAGGAACTTTACTTGTAACTTCACATCATGAACAGAATATTCTATTATTATTAAAAGAAGAGGTACCTATATTTTCATTGTTAGCAAAGTATTATTGAATTTAAATAAAGAACATTATTAAATTAAAATAAAGTACTGTATAGAATATGTTTCTTAGTTATTTTTCAATAAGTATAAAGTAAGTATGAATGCCTTTCCCAAAAAATTTACAACTTACGTTAGGTACATCATACAATTTTTTTCACTAAACTCATCACCACAATATAAAATTCATAAATCCAAATATAGGTGCTCAAAAACAAACAATTGATAATTTATGGAGACACTTAAAAGTAAAATGTAATATATTATAGGTAGTCACGTGGAGCAAAAAACCTAGTTGAAAATCAATTTATTACAGGTGGCGTTCAGTCAATCGGTCCTAAGATTTTTTTTTAAGAGACATAAAAGACACTTTTGTATGAAATAATTTTTTTACCTAGGTAGGTACATAGATAAGCATAGGTCCGACCATAGGGTAATAACTAATAATAATATAGAGGCGGCCGCGGCATTACCTCATTCAAACCGTATTATCTGGCTGATGCTAAACTAGCTATTACTAAACTATTACTCTATGGGGACCGCCGACACAAGTGGTCATTTTTTGTAGAGGGCATACGTACCTATGGATTTCTAATTCAAAAGTTTGTGATTTTGTTAAAAATGCTTACTTTGTCGCGTGTGCCTACGCTTCATATTAAGGCGGCAGCGGTGTCGGTGTCCGGCGTAGGAGACTGGAGGACCGATTCTCAGCGTCGATGGCGGATTCGGAGGCTGGCGAGTGACGACACTACGACAGTACAACACTTCAACAATCAATTATTGAGTATCTGAGCATCAAAAAACTTGACCACGGCTACGAAATGTACCGTGTAAGTACGCGCCGGCTCGGGTGTGTGCGTGCGATACGGCTTCGACAGTGCGAGTGTGCGACGGCTTTGCAGATTCGCGGTGTACGGTGATATTGATATTATTGTTAAAATAATAAAAAATAAATAGGTAACAATTAATCGATACAATTGGGTAATATTGTTCTATGGTAATTATATATGTATATAAAATTAATAATAATAATATTATGAACAGAAATCGCGTATACCACCAAGACATTAAACATTTTAGCCATTGGGTTAGGCATGTCCACGCCCCACGGACTAAGATATAATGGTAAATGGACTGGAAACGACATGGTCGGCGGGGATCGGGGGACGGCCACGAAAAGATGTCACTTAGCTGATAAGAATACGGTTCTTGAAGTTTTCAGCGCTACCGGTGGTTTTATTTGGCTACACAATTTGTATCTTAGTCTGTGTTAAATACAGAGGGCGCTGTGAACTCCAAGAACACATAGCGACCCCCCGCACTTTGCCTCTTGTACATACATTCGTGGCCATGATAAGCTGCTCGTTTCCAGTCCATTATATCATTGTTCTATGATTATATCTTAGTCCGTGGGCATGTCGTGCGGTCGTGTGTAGATCATAGATAACAGATAGTAGCATAGATCCACAGAATATTCTGTGATGGAACAATGATTGAATGGTAATAGAGAGTAGAAACGGTGTAGGTACGCGGCAACCCATCGATTTTCGGTGTTTTTCAATATTATTAATAATTATTATTATTAATTTATTATTAATCATCCCAAATTTAAAGTCAGCAAGTACATAATATTTATAAATTTATAATTCTAATCATCGTCCATCGATGATTATAATATTATTTATTAAAATATTATAATACCTACCTAAAGCATTGGCGGTGATTGGGGGGGGCTAAGCCCTCAAAAAGATCGAAAGCCCCCCAAAATTATTAAACATTTTTCATAGTATAAAATACTAAAATAGGTACTTATTTTACAACGATTGACAATCTTGGAACTTTACAAAAAAATTTTTTTCCCGAAATGTTGTCAAAATAAAGTTCAAAATAATAATTATTATACCATAATAATCGGTGGCTGTAATACGATTGAGAACGTTCGACCTTTTTTAGCGTACGATTGAGATCACTCGAAATGGAACAATGAAATAACCGCTGACCCAATAAAACAGTACTATTGAGAACGAAATTAAGTGCAACGTTGCCGAACTATATTCAAGTCAAAATAAAAATGAAATAAAACATTGAATAAAATAATTAAAAATTATAAATTTTAAAAATGTCATAATTTTTAAAAAAATTTGTATTATTGGTAGGTACCAATAATACAAACATTTAAAAATAATTTACAATTTGTGTTAAATATTTTACTAATCCTTCAGAAGATTTTTTTTGACAGTAGTTAATATAAGACTGTATTGTTTTTGAAATTTTTTCTTCATCTGCTTTTGATGCCTTTTGAACAGTACCCTGTTGAATAGTATTGAGTTTTAAAGACGTTTATTCCTGCTACATAGTGTGTGAGCAGTGCTAAGAGTCATATATATTTATATAGGCTATAGCCATAGCCGATTATTATATGGCAAAGTTTGGCAACGTTGGGCGGAAAAATAAAAACTGAGCGTTCTCAATCGTAATAGTCAAAAGGGTCTAAGAAAGGTATGGGTATCGCCAATAATGACCGTTCTCAATCGTATTCCTGCCAAATCGGTGGTTATTTTTTCGGGTTCTAAATTTCCGGGGTTATTTTTTCGCGGTACCATAATTATACATTTATACCTAATCGTCTTCGGTACGCACTGGTTGACCATCGCGGCGGATTGTTATCGCATTATCGCAATGACAAAAATAGAAATTTCCCATATTCAGACATTGATAAACGTTATTAATGTGCTGATTGCCGCTTCGACTATTTCGTCTTTCGTGTTGCGTCTTGCGTCGTTCATTGTTGTTTGTAAATCATAATTTTCTAATATCTTTGTCTATGTACATAATATTGAGGTTATACTATATTGACTATTGAGTGTAATACACGTTTTCGGTTAATCACATTGTTCGTTTTATACCTTTTGAGTATTGTTATTTTTATTTTATTATTTCTATTTTCAATAATAACAATGATACTGTACACCGCACGCCGTTAAACTCGCCAAAACAGTAGGATCACACGCACAAACTTTAATTGTTTCGTTGTCGTGATTCGTGATCGCGTGATCACTGTTGTCACTTGTCAGTTACTCAATTCGCAGTTCAACATTTGCCACTCGTCACGTCTTGTCAGTTTTCGATTGTGCCGTCCGCCATCGACGGAACGCTGAGAATCACGGGTGTGAAGTTGGGGGACTATAGCTAGGGGACTATTTTCTCGGACGACTAGTGATAACAGGTCTTGTATGCCCGGTTGCGTTTTATTACATTCAAGGCACCCGACATTTGTATTACCGTCAACCACAAGATGGCGCCATCAAATTCACTTACATCATTATGTGCCCGTATATTAGTGCGACCGACCGGCCCAGGGGACCATGTTTTCGTACTGAATAGGAACGGGCGGGTGTGCCGTTTTTAATTTTTCCGACCAAGTTCCGGAAGGTGGCGCCGCTTTAAACCTATATATTCGGAAAGCCAGGAAAATTCTCTATAAGATGAAAATAAGTCTAGGAGCTACAAAGCTTTCGGGGACATAGTAAAATGCGACCGAACAGCCCAGGGGACTATTTTTTCGTACTGCCGCGTGCAGGTACCCATGCGCCGTTTTTCATTTTTCCGACCAAGTTCCGGAAGGTGGCGCCGCATTAAACCTATATATTCAGAAAGCCAGGAAAATTCTCTATAAGATGAAAATAAGTCTATGTTGAAAGTGAAGCTTGACGGACTAATGATGTTAGCATTAATATAATAAGTAATAACACGACAATATGATTATGTATAAGTATAATATATAATAACGTACAACTGGACAATTAAACTGTGACTATACACACACACCGCGTACACTCGGTATGACAGCGTCTGTGCAAGTGAATATTACATACATCAAAGGCCATATATATATGCACGACCGAGGTCATGTTACATCCGTGAGAGAGTGAGTCTTATGCTCGTACATAACTAGTTACTATATTGTACACACGTGTCAAGGCTGACTACATGTACTACATATTAATTGTATATTTCAACACCCTCCCTCAATTAATAATTTCTTTAATTGTAGTCACTCCTATGGCTGACCGCAACTTCTCGAATCGTTCCTTAACCAAAGGCTTGGTTAGAATGTCCGCAATCTGGTCCTCTGTTCCAATGTACTGTAGTTGGAATTGTCCCTCTTCGTATTTCTCTCGTATGAAGTGGTACCGTACGTCTATATGTTTTGTCCTCTTATGAAACTCCGGATTCTTAACTAAACGTATAGCACTCTGATTATCTATAAATAAAACTGGTTGTTTGTCACCTGTTGTTGATAAGCTTGTTATCAACCGTGTAATCCACAATATCCCTTTGACAGCTTCACTGGCCGAAATATATTCAGCCTCTGTCGATGATAACGACACACAATGTTGTCTCTGCGATGTCCATGAAATTATGCTTGACCCGTACCTGAATAGAAATCCTGACGTCGAACGTCGTGTCTGAATGTCGCCTGCGTAATCTGCATCGCTAAATATTTCTAATGACAATTTTGTTTTGTTATTAAAGTACAAGCCATAATTAAATGTTCGCTTGATATATCGTATAATCCGTTTTACCAAGTTCCAATGAGCTTTAGTCGGTTTTGCTAAGTAACGACTAGCAAAGTTTACTGCATATGCTATATCTGGTCTTGTTACCTGTGATAAGAACAGTAAGCTACCTACTGCCTGCCTATAAGGAATATCTTCATTCAATATTTCCGTATCTTCTTTTTGTTCAAGTGTATGTGATTTGTCTATTGGTATTGAAAGTTCCTTGGCTTTATTCGATCCATCTTCGTATCCTGGTGGTTGTACCATGTAAATTTCTTCCTGTAGTTCTCCGTACAGAAATGCTGTCTTGATGTCGAATTGTCGTAGTATTAATTTTTCCACAGCTGCTACTGCGAATATCGCCCTAATTGATTCGTATCTGACCACTGGCGAAAATGTTTCATGGTAATCTATACCGTATTTCTGTGAACAACCTTTAATGACCAATCTGGCCTTAAATTTATCGATAATACCGTCACTTTTATATTTGGTTTTGAACACCCATGCATTACGTAACGCAACCTTGCCCTGAGGCAAATTAACTAGTGACCAAGTGTTGTTTTTGTGTAGTGACGTAATTTCATCACTCATAGCGTGCTCCCACTCGTTTTTCTGTGGGCCAGCTATCGCTTCATCACGATTTAGTGGTTCAACGAGATTGGCGACGAACGACGACACATTATACCTGATCGGCGCTTTTAATGTATTCCGATCACGTAGCACCATGCCACTCCTGTTGTCGACCGTCGTCAATTCGACCTTGACCGGATCGTCCTCGACTTGAGTCTGAGTATCTGTGAATTCTAATTTGTCTGCAATTATATTTTCCAATTTATTACCTTCGTTTTCGAATATAATATCTCTAGACATTGAAATTCTATTTGTTTTCGAATAATACACACGATAACCTTTCGTGTTATCCGAATAGCCAACAAATATTCCTTTTTCACTTTTAGGGTCCCACTTTTTACGTTTTTGCTTTGGTATGTGTGTATATACGACAGTACCAAAAACTCGTAAGTGTTTAATGTCTGGCATTACCTTATAATATAACTCGTATGGTGAGTTATTTTTAACTGAACTGGTTCCTGTTCGATTAAGCGTGTAAACAGCCGTGTTTACCGCCTCCGCCCAAAGTGATACATCCAAATTCTTCGCACAAATCATTGTCCTCGCTGACTCTACTATTGTACGATTTTCCCGTTCCACTTTTCCATTTTGCTGTGGTGTGTAGGGAACTGTTAACTGATGTCGAATCCCGTGTTTTTGTAAAATATCAGTAATTTCTTTATTTACGAATTCTAATCCATTATCCGTTCGTAATATTTTGACCTTAGAACCTGTTTCTGTTTCAACACTTTTTATGAACGTCTCAAAAATATTTTTAACATCATATTTATTTTTAATAAAATATACCGTTCTATAATGCGAGTAGTCGTCTTTGAATAACAAAAAGTATTTTGAACCGCCTATAGAGCTTACCTCCATTGGTCCACATAGGTCTGCATGGATTAAATCACCGACATTGTGATACTCCGTATTACTTTTACTAAATGATTTACGACTTTGTTTACCTATTATACAACTGCTGCACATGAATTCGTCGTCCTTGGCCGAACATACTATTTCGTGTTTCGCCAAACAACTTTTTACGTACTGTAAATTCTGATGTGCCATGCGCTCGTGCCAAACAGACAACCTGTTTTCGACAGCTACCGTCGCGTACCCGTTTGTCGGTACTTCGACCTTGATGTTTAACTCAAACAACCTTCCGCATCTCTTACCGGAGCATACGGGTTTCCCCTGTTTAGTTAACATACACGTCTTACTATCTGACGTCAATACTAAACCTTTATCCATCGCGGCTCCGCACGAAAATAAATTAAATTTTAGTCCTGGCACGTGCAACACGTTTGCCATGTAATTTTTATTCCAATTACCATTTACGTATGATAATATATTAATATTACCTCTACCTGCTGCATACAGATTCGTCCCATCACCTATCGTGATTTGTTGCGTGTTGTCCAGTGGTTCATAACTTGAAAACCACTCTCGATTTGCGCTCATATGATCCGACGCACCCGAGTCTAGTACCCACGCATCTGTTGCAATATTATTTATACTTGACTCGCTTACGAATGCGTTCAAGTTCGTACCCATAGTACCGGTCTTACCACCGTGTACACTTTGTAGAAAATTTCTACAGTCTCTTTTATAATGACCTAGTTTACCACAGTAATAACACTTAATATTACTTTTATTCGTAAATTGATTTTTACCTTTTCCATAATTACGACTGCCGTTTCTTCCATCAGATTTGTTTTGAAATTTGGCCGGAAATGCACTCGATTTCTCTTGTTCACCAACTTCACCTTTGATCTGGATAACCCGTGATTCTTCAATCAACAATCGACTAGTCAAATTATTTATATTTTTACTTCCCGTCGGGACTGAATCCCAAGCACTGTAAAAATGATTATATTCCTTTGGTAGTGTCATTAGTATTTTTGTCATAACCATGTTATCCGTAACTGGTTCACCCGCTACACTCAGTTTCCTTCCTAAATTGACCAATTTAGAAATATGCGTCGACATGTCATCTGTCGACTCCTTTGAATAACTGAAAAATTGTTGTTGAAGCAAATGTATACTTGCCTCAGACTTCTGCTCGTAAATACTCAGCAGTTTCTCCCACATTTCCAATGCAGTCTCACAGTTAATCAAATATTGTAATGGACCATCGTCCACTGAGGTAACTATTATTTTCTGACATTTACCGTCCGCTTTTTGCCAAGCGTTTGTATGCCTTTGCCAACGTGCTTTGGCATCCTCGTCGGTCTCTCCTGCCGACTTTTTTATAGGTAGACTTGGTTTCGTCCATTCGCCTGAAACTATCTCACCTACTTCCAAGGCATTTAAAATGACCTTCATCTGGAACTTCCATAACGACCAGTTTTCCGCACATAATTTTGTTATCTTCACCGTGTCTTCCATGACCGATGGATTCCCGTATACTTTCCTGTATAACAATTTATAACAAAACTTTACCTATGTACACTGTTCCGCCGTTTTCCGAAATCCAGGATATCTCCGACTGGTTGTAGTTTTCTGCGTTAATACAAATATAAAAATACTTCGATCACGAATCCACTAGACTGTTTGTCTTGGTTATTGACTGGGCCCATAACCTGTTGAAAGTGAAGCTTGACGGACTAATGATGTTAGCATTAATATAATAAGTAATAACACGACAATATGATTATGTATAAGTATAATATATAATAACGTACAACTGGACAATTAAACTGTGACTATACACACACACCGCGTACACTCGGTATGACAGCGTCTGTGCAAGTGAATATTACATACATCAAAGGCCATATATATATGCACGACCGAGGTCATGTTACATCCGTGAGAGAGTGAGTCTTATGCTCGTACATAACTAGTTACTATATTGTACACACGTGTCAAGGCTGACTACATGTACTACATATTAATTGTATATTTCAACAGTCTAGGAGCTACAAAGCTTTCGGGGACATAGTAATATGCGACCGACCAGCCCAGGGGACTATTTTTTCGTACTGCCGGGTGCAGGTACCCATGCGCCGTTTTTCATTTTTCCGACCAAGTTCCGGAAGGTGGCGCCGCATTAAACCTATATATTCGGAAAGCCAGGAAAATTCTCTTCAAGATGAAAATAAGTCTAGGAGCTACAAAGCTTTCGGGGACATAGTAATATGCGACCGAACAGCCCAGGGGACTATTTTTTCGTACTGCCGCGTGCAGGTACCCATGCGCCGTTTTTAATTTTTCCGACCAAGTTCCGGAAGGTGGCGCCGCATTAAACCTATATATTCGGAAAGCCAGGAAAATTCTCTATAAAATGAAAATAAGTCTAGGAGCTACAAAGCTTTCGGGGACATAGTAAAATGCGACCGACCGGCCCAGGGGACTATTTTTTCGTACTGCCGGGTGCAGGTACCCATGCGCCGTTTTTAATTTTTCCGACCAAGTTCCGGAAGGTGGCGCCGCATTAAACCTATATATTCAGAAAGCCAGGAAAATTCTCTATAAGATGAAAATGAGTCTAGGAGCTACAAAGCTTTCGGGGACATAGTAAAATGCGACCGAACAGCCCAGGGGACTATTTTTTCGTACTGCCGCGTGCAGGTACCCATGCGCCGTTTTTCATTTTTCCGACCAAGTTCCGGAAGGTGGCGCCGCATTAAACCTATATATTCGGAAAGCCAGGAAAATTCTCTTCAAGATGAAAATAAGTCTAGGAGCTACAAAGCTTTCGGGGACATAGTAATATGCGACCGAACAGCCCAGGGGACTATTTTTTCGTACTGAATAGGAACGGGCGGGTGTGCCGTTTTTAATTTTTCCGACCAAGTTCCGGAAGGTGGCGCCGCATTAAACCTATATATTCGGAAAGCCAGGAAAATTCTCTATATGTTTAAAACTGATATTATACTTATAACATTTTCTTAATTAAGATTTAAAATATACATTTTTATTTATTTGGGTAAATGGAATGTGGAAGTTGTAAAATTATGATAAATTGTTATGTACCTAATAATTTTATTTTCACATGAGCAACTAATAAAGTAAAGAAATTTTTTTCTTCGTTTATTGGTCTTAACCATTGGCAACTATTTGTGAGGGGAATTACGGTTGGTTAAGGGACACATTACATGTGTGTTTGTGGGTCGGGATTTGTCGAAGAAACCCTGATGGTCCTAAATAAATGGTATAAATTAAATAATAATATAAATATAAATATAATGTAGTAGAAAACGTATTCGAGCGAAGCGAGAAAAAAATTTTTCAGTCGCAAATTAATAGATCTACCACCCCCCCATGAATTGTTGTTCGGGACGGCCCTGCTGACTACTGAGACATATTATATCTACGTATTAACCGATTTTTCAATTATAAAACAGCTACCTACGTGGCAGAATAAACGATTTATACGAGTGACGAGTACACGACCTCGAAGGTTTACGAGCGTTCTATGTTTTGTTATTGATATTATCGATAAAGTATAATATAAATACCTAATTGTCACTGTACGTCTGTACCCACATGGTCGTATCTGTAGACAATCGCCTACTAATATAGTTAATAAAAAATAAAAATCAATCGACTATAAAGATAATCCACAAAATATTATACTATTATAAGATACCTACCTACTGAAATAGTTGTTGCATACACTCACTCTACGCCACTGGTGTAAGTTGTACATCCGTAAATCGGCGTAGGTTTCATAATTAGAGATGGGAATTTAAATATACGTACATTTTTTAATACTGTATATTATTTTTATTTAGTAAATTTAATACGAACTCAATAACATTTTTATAAATTATAACCAAGCTAACCATTTAACCAATATACCACGCTTCCACTCCTTAATATAAGTATTATATTTATATATATTTTATAAGTATGCCTTGTCGCACAAATGGAGGTGCCAGGGGGTGCTTAGCACCTCCAACTTATATTAGTTATATTGGGCTAAAAATATTGTTAAAAGTAAATCAGAGATGATGGTGTTCAAAATTGTCTTGGTAATAATTATTTGCTGGAAGATCGCATGTGCAATATAACTAGTTATATTTATACAATGCATTGTGGAGATATGGATGTCACTATAGCGTTGTTGTGCATATGAAAACAATTGAAATGAGCGGTCACTCGAACTTTAAAACGGTAAAAAAATGATCGGTAAAATTTACCGAGCTCCCATCATCAATGCCGTGCCGAGGACAGGGCAAACGGGGCACACGTCCAGTTCCTCGAGCCTCCAAGGGGCAAGGGCCTATGCTTATAATATACAATAATATAATAATATATCGTGTAAATAAAATATTTCCAAACATTTTAAAATTTGAATATGTCTCAGATAATATCAATAATGTTTATATAGTAAATACGATCATAGAAGCCAACGATATAATATGTAATTGGTTTTTATTTTTGTTTAATTTTAGTGTTGGTATTTATTTTTTCCTCGAAATGACGACGTCGACGAATGTCCATAATAACAACATGGCATATAATATAATACAAATATATAATATAATATTATATTAATATTATTATTATTATTATTGTGACTTGATATAATTAATTTAATGACACGAAACCTTTAAATATAAAATATTTTCTGATATTTAAATTATTATTTTTATCACTTATACTTATTTTTAACTATAATTTTGTTTACAATTATTTCTCCTGGTGGTAGTGATTCTCATTCGTGAACTCTGAAATGTTCGTAATGGGCAGGTGGTACTCGACTAGGTACCTATAAAAACTTTAAAAAGATAGAGAACCACTAAATTCTAGTGTACCTATTGATTTCGATATAATATTGTAAATACAGGGCCTCGAATTCTAATGATGCCCAGGGCCTCGCAAAATCTGGGAACCGCACTGTCCCATCTATAATCATAATATTAAACGAGTATAAGTATTTCCGTGCTATGAAATATGAACACTCCTAAATAATTATATAAACGTAATATAAAATTTTCCTGCACAATGTACGGTCGAGTGATTATTAATCAGGAGCACAGGACACAAATAAGTAGAAAATCATAAATGTAGGTAGCACGTTATTCTCAACCAGCTTTCAATTTATGAAGACGATGACTTCCGAAGAAATCGATGACACTGTTAAAATTACGTGTTTTCTTTTCATATTACATCTACATCTATAGATTGAATATATTATGGATATATTCGTATTTTATATCAATATAAACAATCCCGGCAAAGTTATAATAGCGTGAATGTGACGTGTTCTACACTTCTACATTCAATAAAATATACACAAGAGTTATACAAATCGAGAGCTTAAAATGGTTTTATGTTCCTTATATCTATATATTACGTACATAATAATTTACATTGGTATCGGTCGTTATGAGAATGTGTTGGTCAGTGGCACAATCACCCACCACTGGGTAGCATTCAAATATCACTGGGGGGCACAAGGGCCACGTACTTTGTATGTTAAAATATGCTCTGATAGTGTTCTTTAGAAGTTTCAAGTACCCACGAATAATATTATACAATAAACAACAAAATAACTAAAATAGTTATTCTAGGTTTTTTATTATGTAATTTCGTATCTACAGTTATTCGTTTTTGAATTACCACAAAATAAGGAAATTGCTACATAAGAAATCGAGTGAATATCCCTTGTTGTAAAATTTTTTTAACGCTCATAAAAATTTAATTTGACTTTCCGGTTGAGATTTTTGTATTGCTAAAGGTAGACAAACTTATGAGTAATCTTGTATTACATTTTCAAATCTTAGATTTAAAAAGAAAAATTTTTATGAATTTATAACTCGAAATAATTTGCAAATTTTCGTGATTTTTCCATACTTTGTCAATTTTTGAACTTTAAATGCTTATAAAAAAAAATTGTGACTAAGGATTTTTAATATTTTTTATCTGCCTTTGAAACAATATACTAGGAGCCTTCTATTAAATTTTTAACCTTTTTTATCCAACAAATAAAATTTTATTGATATTTTTAGAAAAAAAACTAAAAAAATATGGAAAATGAAAATGTCCCTAAACAGTTCAAAATAAATCAAAATATTTTGAAAATGTTATCGAGTATAGAAAATGCAAATATAAACAACCAGTGAAAATGTCATGTATATACGTTCATTTAATTTAGAGTTACAATAGTTACATCAAAAAACCAAAATCGAAAAATGTTATTCACCTACCCATAGGACGTTTGGTCCCCGGTATTTTAAATCACTACATTTAAATGGCTTTTTTAATTTAAAATTTCAATTATTTTTAATAAAAGTACAATTTCACTATAATTTATATTAATATGTGAGGATGGCCTATAAACAACTTTTTTTTTTTTTTTCTTTATTAATATTTACATCGACACACCGACGATATTTACGATATCATGACGTTACAATATAATATATTTTCATTAACTTCTAAACATTTTTATTTTTAGATAAGTATAATTTACAAGTATTTGCCGGTCTCGAACTCTCCTCTGACGAGCCGCCCCGGGTATTATCGGGCACAAAACGGCACTACGTCAACCATCACAATTGCAGTGTTTATTTACATATATACGAATTATTGTACAAAAATACATTGTGAAACATTAACAATGATGTTGGACCCGAGCGGTCGATTTTCTACGAAACTAGTAACCAACAAACAATAGGAACATTTGGTGGCGTGCGGTGCAGTCTGTTCAATGTTGCGCAATGCGCCGGGTCCGCATTCAATAATATAATATTATCATGAATATAAATAGTATACATTATAGTATAATATATCATAATATATTTATATATAATAATAATATAATGTATAGTAAATAGTATATATATAGTATTATTAATTATAGTATCTATAAATAATCATAATGATATTGTACACAAACGGTGACCCGTGAGCCGTTTGATTGTTATAGTAACAACCAGACTTAATACTTATTATTATCGACGGAAATCAAAACGACATACCTACCAGCACATGATTATGTTTCATAGAGTTGCAATACATTGGCACAATTTTGTGTTATAACTTATAAGCGTTTAAAGTTCAATTGTTGTCAAAATGTATCAAATTTATAATTTAAATTTATTTTTCGCTCAGAATTGTTTTTCTTGTACAATGATATTATATCATTGTATTCAAATTTAACACAATCCATTACATATACCCAGGGCCGGACTGGCCCAGTGGTCTATTGTCCTAGAGGACAATGGGCCTCTGTCTTTGGCTGGGTTTTGGACCGGTGCCTATTGTTAGTACAATTATATCGGTAGGTACATAAGCAGTGGTGTATTGGTGAACAAATTTTTGGGTATACGCACTTTAAGCTATATTTTATTGCAAAAAAAAAAATTTTCTCGCTACGCTCGAAATATTACTTACATAATACATTACAAGCTACATTAAACAATTTTTACTATAATCTTCGCTTTTTCTATTTTTATACACAGTATTTCAGTTTGTATGTTAATTGTTAATATACTTTTAACTATTATTCAGATACTCACTCAATAGATAAAATTGTATTTTATTTATTAATAAAATTTTTGATTTTAAAATGGTGATGTCTTTCACAAATTAATCATATATCTAAAAAGTAGCAAATTCTAGACAAATATTAACAGCTGATTTGTAACTTAATTTATTAATAACAAATACAACTTTAAATAATTTATTACTAGTTAGTAGTTACTATAATATTTTCCACAAACTTATTTTTTCTTCTTGGACTTTAAACTGTTTTGGATTAATAGTAATTAATTTAGTGTTTGTTGAAAGTTGAATATTTTTAGTTGAAGTTTAGAAACTTCAGACATATGTTCTCCCGGAGTAACTTTAAATGATTCTATAATCCTTATCGTTCTTTTAATGTGGTTTTGGCCTTGAATAAGTGTAGTTGTACGTTCTTGTAATTGATTAGATAGTATAGATAGTTCTTGTAGACAATCACACATCAAACCCAGGTCTGATACAAATTCTGGACTTGCCAATCTTTTTTTTAGGCCAAGATATTTGTTTCTAGTTTTAGAATCTTTAGTTGAATCATTTGCAGCATTACACAAATGATTACACAAAGCTGGAAATGTTTTCCATACAGCATTAATGGCCCTCCAGCTACTGGCCACCCAACGGACATCAAGAACTCTACCCAGTTTCAAAAATAAAATATCTAATTCATTACACACATTTCTGAGTTCATTTTGATTCTTAGGAAAAGCGTTGTATAAGACGTATAAAGAATCAATGAAAGATTTTAAAGTGGTTTAAAGTGGTTTAAAGCACCTATGTATTTTATTGAGTCATGAACTGCCAGTTCTAAACGATGGTTTAGGCAGTGCAACAAAACCAGTAGGCAGTTGTAATCATACCGCATAGTTTTATTTATAAATAATCGTTTATCTATAATCGTGGTCACGGTCATCTTCTAAGACCGTGATCGTGATAATAATGCCATATTGTATACAAAAAATATTCTCGATTAAGTTGTGATATCAACAAAAATATTCAATAATAAAATTAAAAATATATTATCAATATTGTATATTTTATCAGTATACGCTCCTATACGGGCGTATACCTGCGTATTGTGTATATTTTAAAAGCTATACGCTCTGATCGACAAATACGTTTCGGGTATACGCCGTATACCCCCGTATACCCTCCAATACACCACTGTACATAAGTAAATATTAAAAGTATATTGTTTCGAAGGCAGATGAAAAATATTAAAAAACCTTAGACACAATTTTTTTTTTATAAGCATTTAAAGATCGAATTTGACAAAATTTATCAAATTTAAAATTGAATAATTATTTTGTAGTTAAAAATGTATAAAATGTTCAACTTTTATATCAAATGATTGAAAATTTAAAACAAGATTTCACGTAAGTAGTTAATTCTGTTAACAAAAAATCTAAAAAATACAGAAGGACACTTTATTTTGATAGTAATTTTAAGTTCAAATCTGGACGAAATTACATAATAAAAAACCTAGAATAACTATTTTAGTTATTTTTTTGTTAAAAATTATAAAATGTTCAACTTTTATAGCTAAGGATTGAAAAAAGGTAAATAGGTAAATATATAAATTATTTTATTCACAATAATTATATCATCAAAATATATACTTAGTAATCATAGGCTGACTGACCGTTTTCGCTCAGAATCGTTTTTCTTATACAATGATATTATATCATTGAATTCAAATTTAACACCATCCATTACAGCGACCCAGTGACGTTTATTTGAGGTATTTTAAAATGTTTGTAACTTTTCAATTTTTCTGGTAGAAAAAATGCTCTTATCATAAGCTTCGATGCCCAGTGTATGTTTTTGGAAGCAAATTGGATCTAGTTGGTACTTTTAGGAGGTCGAAATTTAATCTGCTCAGTGCTTTTAATAGTACCTAATTGGAGAAAAAAAATTAAAACTTATTTAAATTGTTTGGTAACAATAGCTTGGTTTATGGTTATATCGTCCTTACTTGGATAGTATTTGATTAATTAAATTTTTTTTTTTTATAAATGTCAATAAAAAATTATTTGTCCGGTCAAAAAGCTTAAAAATTTAATACGTAAGTTTTTTTATTATAGCTAAAATATTAACGATACTTATTATGCATTTAGGCGAAGTAATGCTAACGCGGTTCCGCCTCCGCCCTCCGATTTAACCGGAAAAAAAAAAACATGCATTTAAAGTTCAAAACAATTTAACCACAGTTAATTTGTAGTTCAAAACTTATAAAATGTTAAAATATATGTATAGCTAAGGCTAGATAATTTAATAAAAGGTCTTTCATACAAGTAGTTCATACTTTTACTGAAAAATTACAGATTACACAACCTAAATAGACAATAGTAAATATAAAAAAAACTCAAATGGTTCCAGTTTCTATGACGAATAAATCATAAATGATTCTCAGATGACTCTCTTTTATAATATATCATTAGGTATATTATTTGGGGGGCAAAAAAAATGTTCGTGGCTAAGCCCCCCTTCATCCCCCAACTAATTACACCTATGACCAGAGAATAGGGCTGCTATTATATTTGGGATTTCCAGGGCCGGACTGGGTAGGGTCCGGCCTTGCATATACCCTTGTATATTATATAACCTTTGTTGAAATATGTTTGAATTCGTACTTGGAATACTTCTATACAGCCTATACACGATGTTGCGATTGAAACTGCCCGTTTCCACCAAAAGTGTACCTTTCCCTTTTCCACCAATACCCGTTTCTACCAAAGGTGTATCTTTCCCTTTTCCACCAATATACGTTTCTACCAAATAAAATTAAAAAATTAAAAACAATATAATATTTATTATGGTATAATTGTAAATGGTCAGATATAAAAATTTGAAAAAAAAATATAATAATTATTAACATGTTCGTGGTTATGTATAATTGATTGATCCGATAATACTTCATAATTATTATCAGTAGGTATACACTTTTTAAAAACAACTTTTTTTAATACAACGCCAACGAATATTTTCATTAGTTTTGTTTACTGATCCAATAAAAAATTTATAATTGTCTAGTATTAGTGTTTTGTTTCCACGTTTAATTTCAATCACTTAAGCCATCACAGAATTATAAAATTTAAAAATAACATTTTATTTTAACACACACACAGTTGTAACTTACTATTTAAACTTTGCAACCTATTCACTTGTTCGTAAAATATTGTACCGTTAGATATTATCATGGTTAATCGACATAAAATATAAGTACGATAACGGTAAATAACGATAAACGTACAATATACATTGATTATATTGTGTGTATATTTATATAAATATATATATATATAGGTACATTTTACATCAATCCGAAAACCCCACGAAAAGAATATGTATTCTACGATTGAAAAAAAAATATCAACCAAAACATATTGTTTACTGTGTGTCTGTGTAGAATGTAGAAAATGATTAAAATGTGGTTTGGCAAAAAACCATTGAAATATAAAAAAAACATGTGAAGATATAAAATTATACATAATATTATCACAAAAATAGGTTGAATTTTTATTAGATAATGTTATATAGGTACCAACAATTATTAATTAATTTTATTTAAAATTAGAAACTACCACTATGGCAATCAAACACACTAACAGCACGGATCTAATGGTAAAACGTTAAATTTGTAAATATGACAAGAAAAGTTCAAAATAATTATAACTCAAAATGTTAAACGGACATATACCATAAGGAAATATATGGCTGCACTAATCTCATAATCACATAATGCTTTTTTAACTTTTTGCACTTTGACCTTTGTTCCTTTTCGAATCGCCGTACGCCAAAATAACAGCAGAGCGACATCCACTTACCAACCTTTTTAAGGAATACAATTTATTGTAGAAAATATTATTGTATTATTGTGTAATCTAATAAAACGAACCATGGGACGCCATCTGCCTATTATTTCCTTGTTATTCTAGACCATTACATGATAAAAACAAAAAATATAATCATATTTAAAAACGGCACACCCGCCCATACTTATTCAGTACGAAAAAATAGTCCCCTGGGCTGTTCGGTCGCATATTACTATGTCCCCGAAAGCTTTGTAGCTCCTAGACTTATTTTCATCTTGAAGAGAATTTTCCTGGCTTTCCGAATATATAGGTTTAATGCGGCGCCACCTTCCGGAACTTGGTCGGAAAAATTAAAAACGGCGCATGGGTACCTGCACCCGGCAGTACGAAAAAATAGTCCCCTGGGCTGGTCGGTCACGAAAAAATAGTCCCCTGGGCCGGTCGGTCGCATTTTACTATGTCCCCGAAAGCTTTGTAGCTCCTAGACTTATTTTCATCTTATAGAGAATTTTCCTGGCTTTCCGAATATATAGGTTTAATGCGGCGCCACCTTCCGGAACTTGGTCGGAAAAATTAAAAACGGCACACCCGCCCGTTCCTATTCAGTACGAAAAAATAGTCCCCTGGGCTGTTCGGTCGCATTTAACTATGTCCCCGAAAGCTTTGTAGCTCCTAGACTTATTTTCATCTTGAAGAGAATTTTCCTGGCTTTCCGAATATATAGGTTTAATGCGGCGCCACCTTCCGGAACTTGGTCGGAAAAATTAAAAACGGCACACCCGCCCGTTCCTATTCAGTACGAAAAAATAGTCCCCTGGGCTGTTCGGTCGCATTTTACTATGTCCCCGAAAGCTTTGTAGCTCCTAGACTTATTTTCATCTTATAGAGAATTTTCCTGGCTTTCTGAATATATAGGTTTAATGCGGCGCCACCTTCCGGAACTTGGTCGGAAAAATTAAAAACGGCACACCCGCCCGTTCCTATTCAGTACGAAAAAATAGTCCCCTGGGCTGTTCGGTCGCATTTTACTATGTCCCCGAAAGCTTTGTAGCTCCTAGACTTATTTTCATATTATAGAGAATTTTCCTGGCTTTCTGAATATATAGGTTTAATGCGGCGCCACCTTCCGGAACTTGGTCGGAAAAATGAAAAACGGCGCATGGGTACCTGCACGCGGCAGTACGAAAAAATAGTCCCCTGGGCTGTTCGGTCGCATTTTACTATGTCCCCGAAAGCTTTGTAGCTCCTAGACTTATTTTCATCTTATAGAGAATTTTCCTGGCTTTCCGAATATATAGGTTTAAAGCGGCGCCACCTTCCGGAACTTGGTCGGAAAAATTAAAAACGGCACACCCGCCCGTTCCTATTCAGTACGAAAACATGGTCCCCTGGGCCGGTCGGTCGCACTAATATACGGGCACATAATGATGTAAGTGAATTTGATGGCGCCATCTTGTGGTTGACGGTAATACAAATGTCGGGTGCCTTGAATGTAATAAAACGCAACCGGGCATACAAGACCTGTTATCACTAGTCGTCCGAGAAAATAGTCCCCTAGCTATAGTCCCCCAACTTCACACACGTTGAGAATCGCTGCTCCTACTTCCTACGCCGACAAAACTACCGCGACATACCACGTACCACCCGGAAAGCGACTATAGGTAAGAATTTTGACAAAATTCGTCTAAATGATAAACATTTGCAAATTATGTTAAGTTTGCCGGTAGGCACAAGTGTCGTATCTACCGGCGTATGCAATCTACAAAAAATGACTGCTTGTGTCATATGCTCTCAGACGTAAAAAAATATGTTTTATACAAATGTGTCTTTTAGGTCTCTTAAAAAACTTACTTTTACATGTCTCCAAAAACACTTAATTGTTTGTGTTTGAGCACGTGTATGGATTTATGAAGTTTGGTGTGGTTGTGAAAAAAGGTGTAGATTGAAGCGAAATTATATAAACATTACCTTCCCCCCAACCCGTATTTTGTTAACTTTTTATTGCGCTGATAAGTATAGTGCTCAATTCCTGTGAATTCCCCAACAGCTTTGTAAAATTCCTGGGGAAACTTTGACTTTCTAGGAACACAGGTAGAGCAGGAATTATAAAAAGTTGATAACGTGAAGGCAAAATTCATAACATTATTCTTTAGCCAATGCTAGGATTTATATTCTAGTGTCTACTGTCTAGTCTTCATAAGTAATGAGTATAACCAACTTTTGTGTTATTATATATATTATTATTAGGGTTCATAATAAAAACAACAAAATACAATATGCTCAACATACATTACATGTACGTTGGATACATTTAGATATATTCAACTTATTACGACTTACATACAATTTCCATCTTACATTCTTACCTCACAACTTCTGACTTCATCTTATCCCAGTTGTCCCTACCAACATCGATTAGGTATTTTGTATACTAGCCCATATTTCAATACCATACCTTTGTCTAGAACTCACACATTGATTTGAATTCAACTGCAGTAAGTAAGAAAATAGGTCTCGTACCTATTCTATATAGGTACCTAATTTTTTTAATTCAATATTATTTTAATAAATCTAACCAATAATTTCATAACATCAGTATTTTGTTGTTTTTTACTCTGTCTAAACTCTGAAGCACCTAAATTTAGTACTAAGTTTTAACTTCGGTTTTAACATAATGACTCGCATAATGATGATAATTAAAATTAATCACAATTTTTAAAATATATTTAAAGGTGTTACGCACGTCAGTAAAAGAAATGGATACCATTCAGGCTTCATCTTGTGAAAATAATCTAAAGCAGATTCTGAAATCAAATGAATGTGAACCAACTAATTTTAGAAATGACTCTCACTCTGTAAGAATACTGGAAAATTTACAATCTCTACGCAAGTATGTTTACAGTGATTTTACCTTCATTCAAAATAAATATCACTTACATTCTTGTTTTTAGAAATGAAGTTTTATGCGATGTTAGATTTGAAGCTGATGATGGTAAAATTGTGATTGGGCATAAAAATGTTTTAATAGCAGCTAGCCCATATTTCCGGGGAATGTTAAATAATTTTGTGGAGAAAAGTAAAGGTCTTATTAAAATAAGAGAACTAGACTCCACCATTTTACAACTATTAGTAGATTATATCTATACTGGAGAAATTATGGTCACAAAAGAAAATGTACAGGTACCTATAATTAAATATTTGATTTTATATAGACTTTAAACAACATAATATAATTTTATGTGAATTTTTGTTGATTTCTAAGGTGTTGTTACTAGCTGCAAATGTATTGCAGTTGGATTATGTAAATGGTGTATGTGCTGAGTTTTTACAAAAACAACTGGATCCGTCAAATTGTATTGATATCAAAGCATTTGCTGACTTACATAAATGTACGGGATTGTTGTCGAGTTCTGAAGCATATATTAAGCAACATTTTTTGTATGATAAACATAATTTAATTCTCTATATTAAGAGTAAGTAGGTAATTTATTATAAAAATAATGATTATTATTTCCAGAGAAGTAGCTAAAGGCGAAGATTTTTTATCCTTTTCTTTTGAAGATTTGGTGAAGCTTATTTCCTCTAATGACCTTGCCGTTCCATTTGAAAAAAAAGTAAGCAAACTACAAATTGTAATTTTTAATATTTTGCATGGAAAATCAACTTAAAAAGGTAGGTATTGATCTGCTGTACAGTTAATGTCTAGACTCTACAGGGATCACTGCAGGGGCGGACTTGGCCGGTGGGCAGGTGGGCAAATGCCCACTGGGCCGCTCTGTGTATTTATCGAGGTATTTATTGTGTATTTTTTGTTATTGGATATTATGGAAGTGGTGAAAGATAAAAATAGCACGCTTATAATATATATACGATAGACAATTTTATATACGAAAGAGAGGTTATTTGCTGTTGTAAATGTCATAAACTCAAGTGGAAAGGCATTTTTTTGAAATACTAAAAGATTGTTTTAATCAACATGGATTACATCTTGACAAAGTTGTTGGTGAATCTTTTGATGGGGCAAGTAACATGAGTGGTTCATTTTCTGATCTCCAATCATTTATAAAATCTATAAATAATAAAAGCGTTTAAATTTGGTGTTATAGCCATGTACTAAATCTTTGTATATGTGATACAGTTTCTAATCTAGATGCTAAAAATTTATTCGGTCTTCTCAACAGATAATCTACATTTTTTAGTAGTTCATATAAAAGAATGAATGCACGGGTAAATGAAAATAAACTAAATAATAGTATTGGATCAGAAAAATTAAAAAAACTTCAAAAAATATCTGAATCAAATACAAAGATAAAATGATAATATAAAATCATTGTAAATGAAAAACCATTCTGAGAGATTACGGTTTAATATTATTACCAAGTATACTATGATATTGTTAATAAACTAATTTATTTTACTATTAGACATTAGTAATACTGTGTTTCTGGAACAGTTTTATTTATTTTTCAAAAGATCAATTACAATATACTTGAAATCACATTTTTAAATTAAATTACTAAAATCATTAACGCTTGATGATCAAAGAAAATTTTTTTATTGACTGTTATTGAAAATAAACTTTAATAAAGTTTGTGTCGTTCTGCTTTACAGTAGGTTCACTGTAATGTTTGGTGTTAAATTTGAATTCAATGATATAATATCATAGTATAAGAATAACGATTCTGAGCGAAAACGGTCAGTCAGCCTATAATATTAGTATATTACTAATGTAGTATTTGATCATATCATTGTGAATAATGTAAATTATAATTTATATATAACCTTTTACATAGACTTTTCAATCCTTAGATATAAAAATTGAACATTTTATATATTTAACTACAAAATAATTATTACATTTTAAATTTGATAAATTTTGTAAAAATTCAAACTTTAAATCCTTATAAAAAAAAATTGTGCCTATGTATTTTTAATATTTTTCAACTGCTATTGTAACAATATATCAGGAGCCTTGTATTTAATTTATCACGCATTTTTACTCAACAAATAAAATTTTTTTGACAATTATAGAAAAAAAAAACCAAAAAAATTTAAAACTGACAATGTCCTCGTAAATAATTCAAAAAAGTCAAAATATTTTCAAAATATTATGCTCTGTATATAGAAAATGAAAATATAAACACCCAGTGAAATTTTTATGTATCTACAGTTATTTGCTTTTGAATTACAACAAAATAACAAAATCCTATCATGATAGAATAAAAATCTAAAAAATTGGAAACTGAAGATGTCCGTAAACAGTTCAAAATATTTTGAAAGTGTTATGGTGTATAGAAAATGCTAATATAAACATTCAGTCAAAATATCATGAATGTATATATATAATATATATACACATTCAGTCAAAATATTATGAATGTATATATAATATATACGGTAATTTATTTTAGAGTTACACCCAGGGCTGCATTTAGGGGAGGGCGCTGGGTACAAATGCCCCGGGCACCAAAATCTTGTGGTCAGAAATTTGTTTACTTGTGAATTATTAAAATTTTATAATTTTAATTATTTTAATTACAGTATTACATAATAATATAATTTAGTATAATAGTGTTATGTACATAATATTATGCTGAAAACTATTGGGAATTTTTTACTTTTGACCCTCCAAAGTACCAACTAGATTCACTTTCCCATCAGAAAAGATACTGTTGAAGAAAATCTAAGCACTTTTACTGCCCTAAAAGGTGATGATAGACAAAAAAATATAATAAAAAATAAAAAAACACTCATCATTGTAAAATCAATACATTCATCTAAAATGTCTATAAATATTAAATAGCCCTAAACTAGTCTAAACATTTTTAAAATGTTACCATTTATAGAAAATTATATAAATTAAATATTAAGTATCTATCTGTTGAAATTAGTATTAATTATAAAATGAAATAAATAGTTCAAATCCATTATATCAGCTTGATGATAATGATTTTTCACTGTCGGCTCCGAATGAAAGTGACTATACCTTGCACTACATAGGCCAACAAATGTTGTATATGCAGCACATGAACCTTCTACTACATTTTAGATTCTGAGCGGAGGGATGAATGTATTGGTTTTACAATGATGTGTGTTTTTTTTTTTATATTTTTGTGTCTGTCATCACGTTTTAGGACAGTAAAAGTGCTTGGATTTTCTTCATCAGTAGCTTTTCTGATAGGAAAGTGAATCTAGTTGGTACTTTGGGGGGTCAAAAGTATAAATTTCCCAGTAGTTTTCACAAGCGCCGGGAAAAAACAACATAAAAATTAAGGAAAAACGGGAATTTTTACGCAAAATTGGTTTTCCAAAAATCGATTTTGGTTATTGGTGTAACTCTAAAACAAATGAACGTATATACATGAAATTTTCACTGGTTGTTTATATTTGCATTTTCTATACACGATAACTGTTTAGGGACATTTTCATTTTTCATTTTTTTTTAGTTTTTTTTCTAGAAATATCAATAAAATTTTATTTGTTGGTTAAAAAAACTTGAACATTTAATAGAAGACTTCTAGTATATTGTTTCAAAGGCAGATGAAAAATATTAAAAATCGTTAGTCACAGTTTTTTTTATAAGCATTCAAAGTTCAAAAATTGACAAAATATGGAAAAATCACGAAAATTAGCAAATTATTTTGAGTTAAGAATTCGCAAAAATTTTTCTTTTTAAATCTAAGATTTGAAAATATAATACAAGATTACTCATAAGTTTGTCTACCTTTATCAATAAAAAAATCTCTACCGGACAGTCAAATTAAATTTTTATGAGCGTTTGAAATTCAAATTTTTACAACATTGGATGTTCACTCGATTTCTCATGTAGCGATTTCCTTATTTTGTTGTAATTCATAAACGAATAACTATAGATATATGAAAATTTCACTGAATGTTTATATTAGCATTTCCTATACACCATACAATTTTGAAAATATTTTGACTCTTTTTGAGCTGTTTACGGACATTTTCAGTTTTCAATTTTTTTAGTTTTTTTTTTTATAATTGTCAATAAAATTTTATTTGGTGGGCCAAAAAGTCTGAAAATTTAATACAAGCTTTCTTATATATTGTTACAATATCAGTTGAAAAATTTTAAAAATACATAGGCACAATTTTTTTTTATAAGCATTTAAAGTTGGAATTTTGATAAAATTTATCAAAATCTCGAAAATAATCAATCGTTGGAATTAAAAAATTATAAAATGTTCAGTTTTTATAACTAAGAGTTGAAAATTTAAAACAAAGATTCTCTTAAATAATTCATACTGTAACCAAAAAATCTAAAAAATATATAAACACACTTATTTTTTACAGACATTTTAATTTCAAGTTTAGACAAAATTTCACATTTAAACCAAGATTTACGATTTTAGTTATTTTGTTGTGATTGTATAATATTATTCGAGGGTACTTGAAATTTGTAAAGTAATCTACTATATATATCTATGATAGTATCAGGGTTTGTTGTTGGTGTATAACGCGTTATAAGTATCTAATGGATATTGTGATATGATTAATTTGGAATTTATTATAGGTACCTATTATAGGTCAATTTTTTGTTTAATACCATAGATATGTATATATACTATATAATATGTCTTATACATAGACTGGCATACCGTCACCGCTCAGAATCGTTTTTCTTATACAATGATATTATATCATTGAATTCAAATTTAATACCATCCATTATACAGTGACCCACTTGTAACCTACTGTACAGCAGAGCGACACCCACTTGCCCACCTTTTTATATTGTGATTTATGTGTATTTAAAAATAACAAATAATATATGTTATCTAATACCATTAAAATATAATAATTTTTAATTAATATCCCTTTGCTTGCTATAAAAAGTAGGAACCTATGATCTTGAAGATTTATTATATTTTTGGGATCCTGTGATAATTATACACTATTGGATGGTTGAACAAACAAATATTATTATATTTTAATCTAGTTTTAAATATTTGTTATTGAAGGTATTTGAATGTGTTATCAAATGGGTTAAACACGATTCAGATCATAGAATAGATTTTTTGCCAAAATTAATGGAACATGTACGTTTACCATTATTAAAGCCTGATATATTATTTAATATATATGAAGAACCTCTTCTAAACACTAGTCCTAAATGTATGTTATTTACTTAAATTTGACTTCATTATAAATTTATATATATTATGAATTATTATTATAACTTTTTTAGGTAACAATTATTTAGTTGAAGCCTTAAGTTTTAATCATCAAAAATCAGTTCAGCATTTCACCATTCCTAAAACGATGAGGTTTAAACCTAGACAGTTTGGTAGTTCTAAAAAAGTATGATTCTATTTCAATAAATTTATCTTCACAATTATTTTGTCTATTTAATTCTATTAGGTTATTCTTATGTTCAATGAGTCTGATACATCGCCAATGCGTTCTACAGAGTGGTATGACCCAGCAACCCAACTACGAGAGAATGCACCAGGAATAAATGATTGTCACCAGCTGGCTGGTGTAGGTGTAATAAGAGATCAATTTGTGTTTGTTGTGGGTGGTGTGAATGGAAGAAGCTCTAAATCTGTTAGTATACTTGATGTAACTTCACAATCGCCCTCTTGGGTTCCAATGGTAGACATGTTAATTAGTAGGAGGCGATTGGGAGTTGGTGTATTGGATGATTGTATATATGCAGTAAGTTAAATCAATATTTTACTTATTTTATATTAAAAATGTATATTATTTCTAATTCTAGGTTGGTGGATGTGGCAGCAACAGTGCTTTAAATAGTGTAGAGGTTTTTGATGTCAGTATTCAAAAATGGAGATTGGTAGCTAGTATGTCTACTGAAAGATGTGATTTGGGTGTTGGTGTACTTAATAATTTATTATACGTGGTGAATAATTATATTATTTATTTATTTATTTATTTATAGTTTGTATTAGATTTCATTAAATTGTGTAGGTTGGAGGTGCTCGTAATGGTAAATGTTTGAAATCGGTGGAATATTATGATCCCGCACTTGACACATGGTCTTCATTTGCAGAAATGTCTGAATGCCGTGATGGTGTTAGTGTAGGAGTCTTGGATGGTCTTATGTATGCTATGGGTGGCTATAGTAGTGGAGAGTATCTTAAAAGTGTTGAGGTTTATAGACCAAGCGATGGAGTTTGGTCGTCTGTAGCTGATATGCATATCCCTCGATACAGGCCTGGTGACTAAAATAATAAATATTTTAGGACTAACTTTAATTATATATTTAGTATAAATTGCATTTTTTTTTTTTATAGGAGTAGCCACATTAGATGGTTTATTATATGTTATTGGTGGAGAAACTGAAAAATCTATTGTTAATACTGTAGAAACTTACAACCCCAACACCAATACTTGGACCATGGAGACATTGTCAAAACATGGGGTACGAGTTTATGGTGGAGTAGTTGTTGATAGACCACATCATTATCATTAATTAGCTTACAGAAGTACTCATTGTTAATATTAATATGAACATATTTTTGTAAAAATTTTAATGATCACGTGTAATGTTTTATATATTTTTGTTTTTTTTTGAATATTTGATAAGAATGTTTTTTATAATTTATACTGACTATTTTCAAATAAAAAAAATAAGCTATAAAGTTAATTATATTGCAGTATATAAATATAATTGTATCTATAACTTACTATTTAAATTATATCTTTTAGATTCTGTGTGGAATTATGACATTTTTTGATTTTTCAAATATCTTTCTTTTTGTGCATGTGTAATGTGTACACATTAAAAAGATACTTGAAATTTTTACCAAATATTTATTTTATCATTTTATATATATATTTTTTTTTTTTTTTATTTTTATTTGGCATAAACAATCTATACTATTTGAAGCACAATAAGTTTATATGATAAGAGTAATTATAGAACATGATTATTTTGAATAAGCAGCCACCCATTAGTGGTTCTTGGCTAATGAATTTTTTTTTTTTTTTTTAGATTCTGAGCGGAGCGATGAATGTATTGGTTTTACAATGATGTATGTTTTTATATTTTTATATTTTTATTTATATTTTTGTGTCTGTCATCACGTTTTAGGACAGTAAAAGTGCTTGGATTTTCTTCATCAGTAGCTTTTCTGATAGGAAAGTGAATTTAGTTGGTACTTTGGGGGGTCAAAAGTATAAATTTCCCAGTAGTTTTCACAAGCGCCGGGAAAAACAACATAAAAATTAAGGAAAAACGGGAATTTTTACGCAAAATTGGTTTTCCAAAAAATCGATTTTGGTTATTGGTGTAACTCTAAAACAAATGAACGTATATACATGAAATTTTCACTGGTTGTTTATATTTGCATTTTCTATACACGATAACATTTTCAAAATATTTTGATTTATTTTGAACTGTTTAGGGACATTTTCATTTTCCATTTTTTTTTAGTTTTTTTTCTAAAAATATCAATAAAATTTTATTTATTGGTTGCGAAAGCTTGAAAATTTAATAGAAGGCTCCTAATATGTTGTTTCAAAGGCAGATGAAAAATATTAAAAATCCTTAGTCACAATTTTTTTTTATAAGCATTTAAAGTTCAAAAATTGACAAAATATGGAAAAATCACGAAAATTAGCAAATTATTTTGAGTTAAGAATTCGTAAAAATTTTTCTTTTTAAATCTAAGATTTGAAAATGTAACACAAGATTCCTTATAAGATTATCTACCTTTATCAATAAAAAAATCTCTACCGGACAGTCAAATTAAATTTTTATGAGCGTTTGAAATTCAAATTTTTACATCATTGGATTTTCACTCGATTTCTCATGTAGCGATTTCCTTATTTTGTTGTAATTCAAAAACGAATAACTGTAGATACATGAAAATTTCACTGAATGTTTATATTAGCATTTCCTATACACCATACAATTTTGAAAATATTTTGACTCTTTTTGAGCTGTTTATGGACATTTACAGCTTTCAATTTTTTTTAGTTTTTTTTTCTATAAATATCAATAAAGTTTTATCTGTTGGGCCAAAAAGTGTAAAAATTTAATACAAGGCTCCTGATATATTGTTACAATATCAGTTGAAAAATATTAAAAATACATAGGCACGATTTTTTTTTATAAGCATTTAAAGTTGGAATTTTGACAAAATTTATCAAAATCTCGAAAATTATCAATCGTTGGAATTAAAAAATTATAAAATGTTCAGTTTTTATAACTAAGAGTTGAAAATTTAAAACAAAGATTCTCTTAAATAATTCATACTGTAACCAAAAAATCTAAAAAATATATAAACACACTTATTTTTTACAGACATTTTAATTTCAAATTTAGACAAAATTTCATATTTAAACCAAGAATTACGATTTTAGTTATTTTGTTGTGATTGTATAATATTATTCGTGGGTACTTGAAATTTCTAAAGTAATCTACTATATATATCTATGATAGTATTAGGGTTTGTTGTTGGTGTATAACGCGTTATAAGTACCTAATGGATATTGTGATATGATTAATTTGGAATTCATTATAGGTCAATTTTTTTTAATACCATAGATATGTATATAATATGTCTTATACCTAAAAGGACATACCGTCTCCGCTCAGAATCGTTTTTCTTATACAATGATATTATATCATTGAATTCAAATTTAATACCATCCATTATACAATGACCCACTTGTAACCTACTGTACAGCAGAGCGACACCCACTTGCCCACCTTTTTTTAATTGTTTATATTATTATTATTCAGAGTTAGACATTAAAGTTTTGTAAAAGGTCACGGCACCACTTTCTTTTTAACCTACGGTTTGGGTTTCCTGGGAGTGTAAGGATAGAAATTTCTTTTATAAGAGGATTTGTATGATTTTGAAGTCGTTTATGGAAACGTGTATAAAAAATGCGTGCTTCCGCTTCTATTGTTCTCATACAGAGATCGTTATGAAGGGCTAGATTAGATATATAGGGGGGAGCATTGGACAATCGTCGGAGCGAAATATTTTGGAATGTTTGGATTCTGTTAATATTTGATTTTTTTGCCGCACCCCATAATTGTAGTCCATACGTCCACATTGGCTTGAGAAGAGATTTGTAGATTAGTAGTTTGATGTTAAGGGGGGAACACTTATTTCTAATTAACAGGGGTCTGAGAATACGCATGCGATTATTTAAGGATAGCCTTTTGGATTGAAGGTGGTTTTTCCACGTCAGTCTTTTGTCAAGGATTAGCCCTAAGTATCTGACCGTGTCGGATGTGGGAATTGGTATGTTGTTAAGGGTAATGTTTGGGCATATTCCTTGTTTAAGCGTGAATGTTGTGTGTACCGATTTATTTTGGTTAATTTGGACACGCCATTTTTCATACCACTTAGACAAGTGATTGAGATGCATTTGTAAGTTTGATGATGCAGTTACAGGATCTTCATTGATAGATAAAATGACTTTATCATCGGCATAATCAGCTACGATAGTTTGTCGCATGGTGGGTTGGTCGGCTACGTAAATGTTAAAGAGAAAGGGGGAGAGTATTCCACCTTGTGGTACACCAGCTTTGATTGGTGCGATTCCGGACGTCGACGAGTTATATTGGACTTGAAAGTGTCTATCAGTTAGATAAGATTTAATTAGTAGAAATAATGACGAAGGGAGAAATTTTTTAAGTTTGAATTGCAAGCCTTCGTGCCAAACCCGGTCGAAGGCTTGGGCAACGTCAAGAAAAACACAAGAGCAGTAAAGTTTTTTTTCCAGAGACGCAGAAATAACATCGACAACACGATGAACTTGATGTATCGTACTATGTGCGTTGCGGAACCCAAACTGCGTGTTTGGAAGTATGTTGTTACTAATAATATGCGGTAATAAGCGTTTTAAGATAAGCCTTTCTAAAATTTTTGACAGGAAGGGCAAGAGGCTTATTGGTCTGTAAGATGATGGAGTATCAAGTGGCTTATCAGACTTAGGGAAAAGAATAATTTTTGAGAACTTCCATAAAATCGGAAAATATGACAGTCTGAGTATAGCATTAAATATATATGTTATAAGAACTATAGCTTTTTTGGGGAGGCACCTACTTAAAAGCAGAAAAACTATTTATTTTTTGTCTTGTAATTTAAATTATTATTCATGAGTGGGAACATGATATTTTAAAATATATTATTATATCAATGATTATAATTCATAATAAATATACTTCAACTATTACCCATATTGACATTTTCAAATGCATTTTAAGATTTTGAGTGGAACGATGAATATATTGATTTTACAATGATGTGTTTTAGATTCTGAGTGGAACGATGATTGTATTGATTTTACAATGATGTGTGTTTTTATTTTTTTTGTGTCTGTGTACACGATAAGTAGTCGAAATGATGCTTCGATTTTCGACTTCAGTATCTTGTTCGATTGGAAAGTGAATATCGTTGGTGCATTGGGGAGGTCAAAATTTAAAATTCACAGTACTTTTCAAAAGCGCCAAGAAAAACAAAAGAAAAATTAAGGAAAAACGGGAATTTTTACGCAAAATCGATTTTTCAGAAAATTAAATTTGGTTTTTGGTGTAACTTTAAAACAAATGACCGTAGATACATGAAATTTGCACTGGTTGTTTATATTTGCATTTTCTATACACGAAAACATTTTCAAAATTTTTTGATTTATTTTGAACTGTTTAGGGACATTTTCATTTTTCATCAGTTTTTTTCTAACAATATCAATAAAATTTTATTTGTTGGTTAAGAAAACTTGAAAATTTAATAGAAGGCTCCTAGTATATTGTTTCAAAGGCATATGAAAAATATTAAAAATCGTTAGTCACAGTTTTTTTTTATAAGCATTTAAAGTTCAAATATTGACAAAATACGGAAAAATCACGAAAATTAGCAAATTATTTTGAGTTAAGAATTCGTAAAAAATTTTTTTTTTAAATCTAAGATTTGAAAATCTAATACAAGATTACTCATAAGTTTGTCTACCTTTATCAATAAAAAAATCTCTACCGGAAAGTCAAATTAAATTTTTATGAGCGTTTGAAATTCAAATTTTTACAACATTGGATATTCACTCGATTTCTCATGTAGCGATTTCCTTATTTTATTGTAATTCAAAAACGAATAACTGTAGATACATGAAAAATTTTTTGAGCTGTTAACGGACATTTTCAGTTTTCAATTTTTTTTGTTTTTTTTTCTTTAAATATCAATAAAGTTTTATCTGTTGGGCCAAAAAGTGTAAAAATTTAATACAAAGCTCCTGATATATTGTTACAATAGCAATTGAAAATTTTTAAAAATACATAGGCACAGTTTTTTTAATAAGCATTTAAAGATCGAATTTTGACAACATTTATCAAAATCTCGAAAATTATCAATCATTGTAATTAATAAATTATAAAATGTTCAGTTTTTATAGCTAAGGATTGCAAATTTAAAACAAAGGTTTTCATAAATAGTTCATACTGTAACCAAAGAATCTAAAAAATATATGAACACAGTTATTTTTTTACAGACATTTTAAATTCAAATTTGGACGAAATTATCCATATTAAAATCAATATTAACGATCTTGGTTTTTTGTTGTAATTTAAAAATATTATTCGGGAATATATGAAACTGAAAAATCAAAATATTATGGCCTATCCATACAATCTACCATATTATAAGGAGTAAGAAGTATGCTCAATGATAAGACTGTGCATATTTTAAAGGACAATGAATAATTTATTCATAAATTCCATATAATTTAATATCATAGATAAGTATAATATAATATGTCTTATACCTAGACCATAGGCGCACATAGGGGGGTGCTTAGCACCCCCAAGCTTCAAACTAGCACCCTCAGTTTATTTCAGTATTTCACCAATCATTTATAAACTATCGTGGTTTATTGGTTCGGAATTTTTCTTTCCATTACAAATATTGACAACTGTTTACGAATTCACGAATTCATTTTTTTTTTTTTTTTGTCTGTCATCATCTTTTAGGACAGTAAAAGTGCTTGGATTTTCTTCAACAATATCTTTTCTGATAGGAAAGTGAATCTAGTTGGTACTTTGGGGGGGTCAAAAGCAAAAATTTCACAGTAGTTTTCAAAAGCGCCTTGAAAAACAAAAGAAAAATGAAGGAAAACCGGGAATTTTTACGCAAAATCTGTTTTCGAGAAAATTGATTTTGGTTTTTGGTGTAACTTTAAAACAAATGACCGTAGATATATGAAATTTTCACTGGTTATTTATATTTCCATTTTCTATACATGATAAAATTTTCTAAATATTTTGAGTTATTTTGAGCTTTTTACGGACATTTTTAGATTCCATTTTTTTTAGTTTTTTTTTTTCTATAAGTATCAATAAAATTTTATTTGTTGGGTATAAAAGCTTAAACATTTAATAGAAGGCTCCTAATATATTGTTTCAAAGACAGATGAAAAATATTAAAAATCCTTACTCACAGTTTTTTGTTATAAGCATTTAAATTCCAAATATTAACAAAATACTACAAAATGACCAAAATTTGCAAATTATTTCGAGTTAGAAATTCATAAAAATTTTTCTTTTTAAATCTAAGATATGAAAATGTAATGCAAGATTCCTCATAAGTTTGTCTACCTTTATCAAAAAAAAAATGTCTACAAGAATCTCAAATTAAATTTTTATCAACGTTTGAAATTCATATTTTTACAACATTTGATATTCACTCGATTTCTCATGTAACGATTTTCTAATTTTGTTGTAATTAAAAAACGAATGACTGTAGATACTTGAAAATTTTACTAAATTTTTATATTAGCATTTCCTATACACCATACAATTTTGAAAATATTTTGATTCTTTTTGAGCTATTTACGGACATTTTCAGTTTTCAATTTTTTTAATTTTTTTTTCTATTCATATCAACAACATTTTATTTGTATGGTAAAAAAGCTTGAAAATTGAATGCAAAACTCCTGATATATTGTTACATTAACACTTGAAAAATATTAAAAATACATAGGCACAATTTTTTTTTATAATTATTTAAAATTCAAATTTGACAAAATTTATCACATATAAAAATTAATAATAATTTTATAGTTAAAAATTTATAAAATGTTCAACTTTTATAGCTAATGATTGAAAATTTAAAACAAGATTCTACATAAATAGGTTATATATAAATTGCTTTATTCACCTTAGTATCATCAAATATACTTATGTTAGAGTGAATCAACATTGCAGACGTGCAGTACCACAGAACACCAAAGAAACAGCAATCTTCATCTATCATCATCTCACTCCGAACTGAAACTTTAAAGTAGGTATCTATTATATCAAAATAACCTGAACGTAACGAAATTTTCGAGTTCGTGGTAAAACTTATATTTTAATATTATATACGATATACCTACTGCTTAAAAAAAACTGTCAGTCTATTGTTGGCTCATTTTTTGTTTGTCAAACCGAAATTATTATAGAATCGTTAATCGTGTCTCGTGTCTGACGAATGTCGACAATTGGCGATTGTCATAGATGATATAAAATATATTATATGCTAAATCCATAGAACTTATATATTATACTCAGTACCTATTGATAAATCGTATGCAAACTGCAGATCCGCAAGTTTATAGACATTCTAAATTCTAATACATTCTCCCGCCAGAGCCCTTAGACACCGTGTTTGATAAGTTATATTTTTTTGGTACCTAATTAAATTACAATATTAATTATTACAAGTTACCTATGTAGGTACTTGTTTAAAAATCAACTGCCGGGATTTAAATTTAAAAAATGTAATTTAGGTAACATATTGACTATTGATCTATTATAAAATAGAAACTTACCCTACCAATAATATCACTATATAAAATAATTAAAAGTGATAATTTGAAGACAGTTTCTTAAAACCCCTAAAATATTTTTAAAATGTTATGTTATAATCCATATACCTAGTATAGCGCCCACGCAAATTTTTCAATTTTTATTTTCGGAAACCTAGTTAAATCAACGTTTTAGAATGATGGTGCAAAAAGTAATTCTGACACCCACCCATGGTGGTTTTACATTACAAGTCGAGGGATGTTTTTGATTATTATTGTCCGAACTCCGAGCGAGCGCAGCCGGGTATGCCGGGTATATATGAAAATACCAACACTTTCAATTAGCTAAAGTAAAACTTTAAAATAAGTCTGACCACCAAATTCAGACTTCCCTATCATTTTCAATGAAAAACTAATGATTTCCGGTAATTCTTTTTTGCAATATCGTTCTTAATTCGTTATAACTTGAAATATCTCGATGGAGTGTTGTCCGACGATTTGATTCAGTGGTTCTAACCGGTCTCTTTTTAGGCGTAGATGACGTTACCACTGGAGACAAAAAGACTGTTTCAATTTGCCGTTCTTCATGGTAATTCTGAATTCACTTTGATCGGGAACAAGAAAATAATGTTAAAATTCACAGAAGCGCTAGCCAAATCTGACCTTAATAGTATTTAGGTTTTAGAACTAAAATTTACTTTTGAAATAAAATAACTAACAGGATAAAAAGAAAATAATAAACACCATTGTAAAACCACTAGATCCCTCGCTCCGCGCAGAATCTAAAATAATGTTTCGAATAAAATAATAAAAAAAATTTAAAATGTACCTACCAATTAATTAATATTAGTTAACAAAAGAACTAAATACATTTTGTATTTATTACTATGTACTAAATCAATGGTGTCTGAAGCTATACAAAAAACACGGCTTTTTTAAACTTATCAATGCTACTTTATGGATGTTTTTTTTAATTAACTTTTATTTTATACTCATTTAGTCATTTATAGTGTACAAAATCACCAATTCATTGAAAAAACCACATTTAAATAACATTAACACACAATGTTTTGTGACTATTATCAGTTTTGAATTAGAAAAATAATGTTTTGGAATATAAATCGTTTACCTCGATAGTACCAATTTGACGTTGGCGATCAACAGGCGCGTCGCACGTAGTCAGAAAATATTCACTAGGTGGGCCAATGTTAGATGGGCCCCCTTCCTAATAATACCATAGTTTATCATTATGCCAATAACTAATAAGTGTAATAAAAAAAAATTGATAAAATACATAAATAAAAATCAAATACAAATAATGCTTTTAATAATCATAATAATATATGTATTAATAATATGTTTCCTCTTCTTGTTGAAGTTTAAGTTTACGTTTTGCACACCCACTTAGAGGAGCTATTTTAAAATATTAAGATAAATTTATTGTCAATAAATACGTTGGCGTGAGTACGGCGTGCCGCGTGAGCTGAATGTGAGTGTTCGACCGACTATTTTTTTTTTTTATAGTTGACGAGTGACGACCATAACAATAGTCAATAATATAATTATTCTATATGATTATATGAATCAATATTATAACGACAATTTACCCTTACTCAAAAGTATTTTATAAATAGACATAAAAGTATAAAACAGCAACTGTCTAGATAAGATATGAATAACATGAAATGCTAGTATACTATATAGTATGGTACCAGTATTGGGCTTTAAATAGCAATTATTTCCTAATTAATCGTTGACGATATTATGACATATAAAAATAAATTATCACCGATTCTTGGTAGCAACAGAAATTAAATGTAATACAGTATACATATTTTATTCCAGAAATGGACATGTATTGAATTTAGTTAGGTAACTTATTTTAGATTCTAATTAAAACCCGATATACTTGGTTTTATTTGTGTAATATTAAGACAATATTAAAAGCCAACGTATAATAATGGGCCCCTCTGAATACTTTGGGTGGGCCGGACACATAATAGGGTGGGCCAGGCACACCCTCCCCCCCTTAGCTACGTTCCTGGTGGTCAATCCGGTGGGAGGATAGATCCCCCATAAATGTTTTTTCAATGTTTAAAATCTCATAAATAAACCTTACCTAACCGTCCTAACCATAAATTATATTTTTAATAATCAAATAGTGCATGTTAAAAAATCAGCCTCAATTTTCGTGATTTTGACGACTTTTGTCAACATTTTAACTTCAGACGCTCATAAAGTCATAAATACTGTTTTGAAATTACGCTTAACTTTTTTTTTTAATTAGGTACACTAATAGACAATAGTAACAACTTATGTGGAACTTTGTATTAAATTTTAAAGTTTTTTTTTACCGAGTAAACAATTTTTATCGATAACAAATGGTAATGGACTGACTCAACGAAGATGTTATATGTTTTAAACATAATATGTTTAATAACGTAAAACTACAATATATCATATCAATATAATCACTATAATATTGTGCATGGCCGTAGGAGGGAGATGTTCAGGGTTCACCCACCATGAAGCTTCTTATAAAAATTCGTTATACCTATTTATTTTACAATTTACATTGGTAAATATTATTATCATGTTTATTAATTATTATAGTATTAAAATATAAGTTTAAAAATGTACCTATGTACTAAATATTAATTATCATAAAAAAAGAATATTTAACTGTGCTGACTTACGGAGCGCATAATGGTATAGATGCGATAAATTCGGATTTTGGACCATATTTTTTTCACTCCGGATATGTCCTTCCTCTAATGTCCATGTATATAAATATAAATTATAATATAATATTATGATTAATGACTATTGAGACTATATAATAACCGTCAACTGATAACCAATATACGGTCTAGCTGTCACGGGTATAAATTGTGCCAAGTTCCATGATGTATAATTATAAATTATAAATTATAATGAAATAATGAATACAATATAGACTATAGTGAAATAAAAACTTATTAATTATTAAAGGCCAAAGGGGGTCTAATTATTTAAATTACCACCTAATATTTATATCTGTGTTGTGTGTGTGGGGGGCCAGGGTTCATATTATATTTTCCCAGGGCTCAATTTTCCTTACCACCGGTCATGAAAAGTAATACCAACCAATAAGTAATAACGACGATAAATAATATTATAAACATTTCTGAACCATGTGCCCGACAATTATAATCATTTATAAGCAATAAACATAATAACTTCGGTTGTCGTACAATGGAAAATTATAATAATATAATAACATAAATCATAATAAATATAATTATATCAAATAATATAATATAATTATAATATATCATTATGGTGTTAATTTATTCGTATAACCGTATCTGCAGTGCCAAGTGCCAACAGACAATAGTGGTTTCTTGACTTCTTTTCGATTTTAGTTATTTATTTTTTAATAATATATCACAATAATCCAGGGATGGAAAACGTTTTTAAAAAACGTCATTAAACGAAAAAAAAAACAAAACACGAAAACAATTAATAAAACAAAAACAAAAAAAAGGTGCTCTGCTGTACAGTAGGTTACAAGTGGGTCACTGCATATTGGATGGTATTAAATTTGAATTCAATGATATAACATCATTGTATAAGAAAAACGATTCTGAGCGGAGATGGTATGTCAGTCTAGGTATAAGACATATTATATACTTATCTATGGCATTAAAAAAAATTTACCTATAATAAATTCCAAATTAACCATATCACAATATCCATTAGGTACTTATAATGCGTTATACATCAAAAACAAACCCTGATACTATCATAGATATATAATAGTGTACCTACTTTAGAAGTTTCAAGTACCCACGAATAATATTATACAATCACAACAAAATAACTAAAATAGTTATTCTAGGTTTTTTTTATGTAATTTCGTCCAAATTTGAACTTAAAATGACTATAAAAATAAACTGTGCTTATTTATTATTTAGATTTTTTTTTAAACAGAATTAACTACTTACGAGGAATCTTTGTATACATTTTCTATCCTTAGATATAAAAATTGAACATTTTATAAATTTTTAACTACAAAATAATAATTCAATTTTAAATTTGATAAATTTTGTCAAAATTCGATCTTTAAATGCTTACGAAAATAAATTGTGCCTATGTATTTTTAATATTTTTCAACTGATGTTGTAACAATAAATCAAGAGCCTTGTATTAAATTTTTACAATTTTTGGCCCAACAGATAAAACTTTATTGATATTTATAAAATTTTGAAAATTACTGGGAATTTTAAATTTTGACCTCCCCAATGCACCAAGTACCAACGATATTCACTTTCCAATCGAACAATATACTGAGGTTGAAAATTGAAGCATTATTTCGACTACTTATCGTGTACACAGACACAAATATTAAAAATTAAAAAAAAAACACACATCATTGTTAAATCAATACATTCATCGTTTCACTCAGAATCTAAAACAACTGAAAAACGATAACAAAGAATCCCAAAAACCAAAAAAAAATTAATAACGAAATCAAAAACGAAAATAAATTATGATATAATACATTATTAAATTATTTATACCTCGAAAAAAGAAATTTGGAAAAAATTTCACTTAAGTCTTTACTTTTTAATCTTTACCAATGCACGTTTAAAATTTAAAAACAATTTAATTTTGAATCAGAAATTCTGATTAAAAATGTAAATATTAAGAATAATTTATTTTAATTTTTAACTTTTAAGTGCATTTCTATACTGTGCGTTACTATTATAACTTAAAAGTTAAAAATTATAAGTATATAATATAGGTATTATATATTTATATATATACAAAAAAAAAACAATATTATCAAAAACGTTATTTGGAAACAATAGGAAAATAACGTTTTTAAAAACGTTAATCAAAAACGTTTTCCATCCCTGCAAAAATCTGAGTTTGCCAGTGTTAAACATCTTGGTAAATGTTTGTGTAAATTAAATTACTAGGGCAGTAGGGCACTTATTATGATTTAAAAATAGTGTAGCTTAAAAAAAATTAACTAAGTTAAGATTACTTTTATTTTCAAACTTAACTAAAGTTACTAACTTATCGAGTTAAATTTTTTCTTTGTTAACTTTCAATGGTAATTTAATTGAATTAACTTAACTTGTCACAGTTAAATATTCTCATTAACTTGCCCCACCTTGTATACATATAATATTATGAATTAAAAATTAAAAATAACGAAAACATCATGTAGGTAAGCGTGTGATTATAATTTTTTTTTTTTGTGTTGTTACAACTTTTTTGAATAATTACAACATGAAGAATGCCGATAGCCAACTTGTCGATTGCCATTTGCCACACGACAAAATAAATTTAATTATTAGTAATTTGTATTTATAGAATTAATCTATTTTGTCAATTGTCATGGATCGTCGAAAGCCGATGCAGCAACAACAGCTGTGTACACTAATTCTACACTCAGTACTCTGTGGTCTGTACAGTGTACGGTGATTACTAATTATAAATAATAAATAATATTATATTAATTTCGTTCTGTTATATTATTATTCACAGCATATACAGAGCGCTCGCGGATCACGCGACAATCATAATAATATATTTGTTCCATTATCGGCGGTCGGTGTCATAGTTTGCCGGAGTAGCCGTTGCGTCTTGCGTGTACGCGGGCCGCGGTGACGACGACGCGCGACGACGTGCCTATACGTTCATCGCCGTGTTCGTTTTTGTTCGTTATCGCTCGAATACGTCCCCCTCTACGCTGGCCCCACCACGGCACACCCCACTTGTCCGCACGGCGTACTGAACATCCGCCGCCGCCGCAGCAGTCTTTCGCTCCGGTAACACACATACGACATACACAATAATAATACACAATATCACAAATTCACAGTATTCACAGTGAATAGTGATAGAAAAAAACGAGTAAAAATATCGAAAACAAAAAGAAGACGGCGACAAACGTAAAATCGAACGCGTTCCGTTTTTCCATCTTATCACCCGTTGTCGGGCTCGCCGTTGTTTTGGACTCGTCACCGTGTTTTTGTTCCTCCCGTTCACGACTTTTTTGTTATTAGATATTTAGATTAATCATTCCTCCGCTCCTGTGGATCATAGTCCGTCACCGCCGACTACGGCAAATGCGCTATTATTGCCGGACGACGACGTTTGCGCCCCAAACCCGTTGATTCCGTTATCGCGCATTGCACGCACTATATTGTATATCGTGCGGTACCCGATAAAATATCGCGTAGTCCAGTGATATCAAACACGGGTGTCCGTCTGAAAGTTATTGAATATTGAAAATTGAAATCTCTCACGTACTCGTCGGTAACGTAAAATCAAAAACCAAATATCGCCGCCGCCGCCGTCCCACTGCTGTGACACTGAGCGAGATGACCGAAAATCGTAACGCGACAGTAATTGAGCCCGCACATCAATATTTGTCCTGAACATTCGCTGCCCGCTGCCATCGGTCCATTGTAAATGTTCACTGGTATGTAAAAAACTGTGCCTGTAAAACGTGCACATCATAACACTACTGTCCACTACTGTGGATATTATATATTTATAAGCCTTTTGGGTACGTTTCGTAACTTTGGCCTTTTGACCACTAGTTGCTGAGCATTTATGGTGTGAAATTGTTCCTATTAAGGGTAAATGTTTCCGTTTTTTCTTTTTTCAACATGCTTGTTGGTTTTGGCACTTGGATGCATGTCATCAAAACTTTTATTATATTTTCTCTCCAAAATAATAGAATAATATATGTATGGTGCCATGTATTTTAGAATGATTTGAATGTCCTAAATACATTAATAATCGTTCAAGGCTGTCTACATTTGTTTTTAAATGTTGAATTATTGTTAAAATGCTGTTAGGTATCTACATATTGTCCAATTAGTTTTATTATCAATAACAATTTAATAGTTACCTACCTATTATTAACTAAAAAACTAAGATTTTTATGGAACACAAAATGTTAACCTAGATACATATTAAAATCTATAAATCTATAACTAACCTATTTAATCTATTATTAAGGAAACATATTTTTATTTTTATCTCAAATGTGTATAGGTTTACTGTTTTACAACTAAATAACTTTACAGCTAATAACTAATTTGCGTAGAATAAATATATAATTCAACTCTAATATGTACATTGATTTTAATAAATATCTTTTTTTATATTATAAGTACCTAAATACATGGAATGTAGGCGTAACTCTCTTGCTTTAGAATAATAAGCTCTGTTAAGATTTTTATTCCAAATGCGCCCATCTATATTAATAATTTGGTTTAAGGTATTAATTATTAAACATATGGATTTACTATCCTCACTAAACATAAGGTAATTAGCCAACTTACCAAAGACAGAGACGTTGGTTCTCACTCGCACAAAAGCTTCTGAGTGATAAATAAACTAATACATTTAAACAAAAGTGTAAAGAGATGCCATGTTGTGATTAACAAGGGTATTAGCAGTATTAGTTATGTTGGTTAACAGATTTGTATATATACTCCATCCATAAATCCATAAGTTTTACATCAATAGTTACTTTAAGCCATTTAAGGTATCTTTTTTTCATTGGAGGTGTCGCTGATATGATGAGATAACTGCTTGAAAATTACATTCTCCTGTTACGGGTGTTAACACTCCCTTGTCTTGTTGTCTTCATATCTACATTTTTTTCTTCACCATAATTATGATTAAACAAAACTAATAAAAATGTCTTTTGGGGATCTATGTAAAATGTTTATCTACAATGAACCTACCTAGTTGAGTAAAATACTGGTAAAACATTTGCAATTAAAAAAAAGGTAAATTAATATAAGAACTGTTACAACTTACAATTAGGTACCTACTAATATACAACATATTATTATTTAAACCTTCATTGACTAGTGCCCCAAGTTTGTAGCCACGCCTGATAATAATATCAATTACCTATTAAAATCTATATTTTACACTTTTAGTGTTGATTTAATTATAAATAATTAGGTACATTTATAATTGATAATATATTTTTTTGCTTTAATTTTCAGATAATCCATCACTATGGGAAAGCTGCTTTCCAAAATTTTTGGTAACAAAGAGATGAGAATACTTATGCTGGGTTTGGATGCAGCTGGAAAAACAAGTATCCTTTTATTAAAAAACAAGATTCATAGCTTATAAATAAATTATTTATGTTAGGTGATTTAATAATAGAAAATCTAAATCATATATTAGCTTCTTACAAAATATATTCAACAATTTTAATACCTAATATAGTTTCTTTTCAATATTGGACAGTTGTCAAAATAAAATTATGTTAAAAACACTATTTATTTTTTTTTTAAATTACATATCTTTAAAAAAAAAAATCATAACTAATTTAGGTTATTCATTGTAATGTTATATTAGCACTTCCTTGTAGCTTCAACTAAACATATTATTTTGTTATATTTATCCATGTTTTAAATGTTGAAACACGTTCGTAAGATGTGTAATACTTCATTTACAATTCATACTTAACAATGTTCTATTTTATAATAGCAATTAAAATGCATGAGCTAATCAGAGTACTCGTCAGAATTTCAATTTAGATAACTCAATATTATTAACATACTTATCAATAGAATATTAGTGATACCTCAAATAAAAAGTAAAAACTGGTTTTATGCCATAAGTCATAAGTTCTTAACCAGTGATACCACGTAGTAGATAGTTACTCGGGGGTCCATGGGGTGGCTGTGAGTTTTTTTATATTGTACATTTTTATTGTGATGTTTTTAAGTGAAATTTATTATTTTTGTAGGTATACACGAACGGTTGTTAATATTTCTATACAGTTTCCGGTAATGTTTTTAAGATAACAATATTAATTTTTTGCCTACATTCCACCACTTGAAAGATAACAATGAGACAAACCAGTCATTATTTTTATATTCCAAACTTATATTACAATTATTACGTATTAACAAACATTCAAAAAATAATATGTCCGTCCAGTTCCACAAACACAAATTTGTAAACATCTTGCATATGTGCTTGAAAATTAATTTGACAATTATTTCAATTCTACATATTCAAAAGCAGAAATATGGTTATGCAATACTTTTCTCGTGGACTTGATCTCGTGAATTAATGGAATAAGTATAAGGGCTCCATAATATATTTTGGTCTAAAGCTGTTACAAAATTGTGAGTCAGAAATCATGTTTGTTTGGAGAACTAATGGTTTAATTTAGAGGTATTTTGTAATTGCTCTATTTTTATATATAACTGATTATACAATTATTCTGTAATACCTTGGTTTAAAAAAGTTTTTTTCATCTTATTTATAGATGTTAAATAACTTTAAAATAGAAATTTTTCCTATTCAAATATATTAGCTATCTTGTACAAATTGAAATTGGGTCAATCCGTGACGACAATACCAACAGTTGGCTTCAATGTAGAAACAGTGATTTACAAAAACGTGAAAATTAATGTTTGGGTAAGTTATTATGTTATTAGTTGTATATAAATACAAGTATGAAAATAATAATAAATAGTAAATTTAATATTTCATAGGACGTCGGGGGTCAAGACAAAATACGTCCACTATGGCGACACTACTATACAGGCACACAAGGTTTGATCTTTGTAGTGGATTGTGCAGATCGTGATCGTATAGATGAAGCTAAGCAAGAGTTGCATCGGATAATAAATGACAGAGAGATGAGGGATGCAATAATTTTAATATTTGCCAACAAACAAGACTTGACCAATGGTATTACCTATTCTAATACTTTTTCAATTTGAAACTCATCCTGATTTAATGGATTATTTTTTAGCAATGAAACCACACGAAATACAAGAAAAACTTGGACTAACAAGAATACGAGATAGAAATTGGTATGTTCAACCATCGTGTGCTACCACAGGAGATGGATTACATGAAGGACTCGCTTGGCTCACATCAAATTTTAAACAATGATACCAAAGTATAACAGAATATTATACTTAATATATATTATCATTATTCAATTTAAAAGAAGCTTAGGACTAAAAGAAATTCCAAACGTACAAATTGAGTACATTACTTATTGTTAAATGTAAAAATGAACATCAATATTTAAACTAAGATGTTCATTTTAATATATAACTACTCTTTGAGAGGACTGGCCTAATAAAATACTGAATTATTCACAATTGTTTATAATATTATAATTATAATTTGTAATGTGTACTGAACAAAATTGTCATAATATGCTAAAACTGCCTAACTACCCTTTTGATGTGTATATTTGTAAATTGATTCCCAATCAGTATCAGTATACATATTAGCTTAAACAATAAAAAGTAAGCAATATTATATTTATACATATAAATTAATTAATAATGATTTAATATTTGTTCTCGAGTTTAGAATATTTTATTTAGGCCTATAAAATAGTATATTTAATATGTACTAAGTATCATAATATTTTATACATAAAAACAGTTCATAATAATTAGGATTTTATTTAAAAAAATTGTAATAATATTGTTTCATGCGTGGAAGAATCCTATTTTTTATTTTTATTGTTATTTATTATTTTGTACAAAATATTGAATAAATATATAAAAAAATATACTATCTTTTTGATTGTAATATGTTTGGAAAGGTAAAATTTTACTGTCCTCGTACCTTTATATTTTGAACTGAACGAAAAAATGTATTGGTTTTCCATGACATGGGTGTTTTTAATGGTAAAAATAGTTGAAATATAATACAACTATTAAGTGTCCTCATAAATTGTCCTTTAGCAATTACAAAATTTTGAATTTAAATTGAAACAATTTTTTTTATTAGTGTGAAGTTCAAAATTTCTAAAAGAATGTTTTTCCCTCATATTACAATAAATTTATACATATAATGCTGATAAAATTATAGTAGAAAGTGGAAATATTTAAGACTTGAAAGTTTAAATCTCTGAGAGTAATTTTTAACACCTTGGCTGAGATATACATAATACGATTATGTCAAGTTGAACAAAATTACTGACTTTTACCTACTTATATAATTTAATATACCTATGATATTTTTGTTAAAAATAGTTCAAGTTTCAACCTATTATAGGTACCTGCTAATAGTAATCAGTATTAATAATGGGTAATCTTCTTCTTCTTGTAGTGTAGGGGTTTTGGCCTTTTTTCCGCCATCCCTCTATCAACTATTATTCCATTGACAACTCTCTGCAGCGTCTGTTCGGTACTACAGTTTCTACATCCTTTTTTATTCTGTCTTCCCATCTTAGAATGTTCTACCTCAGGGGTCTCCAAACTTTTTTATTCAAGGGCCACAAAAAAAAATCAAATGCTCTTAGCGGGCCAAAAGTTTATTAACACATATAATTTTTAATTTTATGATAATATATTAGGTACTTACCTATATAAATAATATGTTTACTTTATATTTTTGTATAAAATATTGTTTACTTTACAATATACTTAAATAAAAATATAATATAATATAAATACGTTTTTGAAATAATTTTTTTATCTAAATTTACCTATGCGGGCCACGGGCCGGTTAAAACTTGTTCGCGGGCCGTAGTTTGGAGACCCCTGGTCTACCTAATGTCAATAGGCATTTTTTCAACCGACTAAGTAGGTAAAATAAATATAAATAAATTTTGAAAAAAAAAATTCCTTAGAAAAAGGTAGGTACTCCGTGGCTGCGTAAAGTGGTGAAGTTCAGAATTTTTTTAGTGTACCTAACTAGGACCCTACAGGCTACAACTACTGTAGCGACTGTGTCTCACAATCCGTTGGTATAATTAATTATTTAAATCATTGTTATATTGTATTTTTATAGTTCTATAATCAATATATAAACGTATATATTGATTTATTTATAAGTTTTTTGTTCTCAGACCTCGGTGAACACTGTACAATCATAAAAAGTAACAACCAATTTACCAAAATATACGGGGGTGCAGGACGAGTAGGAAAGGTAGTAAGGCGGTACCCATTTCAAAACTCTGGAGTCTGTTCAAATATCAACTAACCAAATGTTCTTACTAGTTACTGGGCTTAATATAAATGGTCATATAATTTACTATGTAGGTATAACAAGAAGAAAAATTCTATATTTTTATGTGATTATTTTTTTTATTTAGTAAATTAATATTCTATAGTAGTTGTAAAAAATGTCTGAGTGCATTTTTCATTTAAAATAAACGAAAAGTCTAGAATAGATATGAAATAAAATTTAAATCGTGTATAAAAAATGAACAAATGGAACAATTACACCCCTTTACAACAATCATTGATAATTCACTTAATGCTTCCTTAGACGTTTCATTGTCCATTGTATAATATATATCGTCATAATAAGTGGGATGAGAAAAGCAGCAGATATATCAATTAAATTCGATTGATAAAAATTTAAGTGAACCTTTTGACTTTTTAATAGTTCTTTCGATTCGTTTTTATTTCTTATTACATACTCGGTCCAGTAAACTGCTGTTTCAAGAGGTGAATGTGGTCGATCATTATATAACTGTTGCAGTCTTTTCGCTTTAATCCTGAAATTAAACATCAAATTTAGTAATCTAGTTTAAAAATTAAATCAAGTAAGGACTAAAGAATTCGATATCCATACGCATATTTCTCGGTCAATGCTTCATTAATAGCATCGAAAAGCTGGTCACTCTCTAAATGTTTGTATTCTATAGCGACAGCCACTTGTTTTTCAACCAACAATTTGGTATTAAATATTTGATCGCCGAATATCGGTATAGCTACCATCGGTTTACCACAGTGTATTGTTTCGATTGTGCTCATCATACCAGCATGTGATATAAATAGTAATACCTTTGGGTGTGCTAAAAAACATTTTTTAAAATTATTTTGCTTATTTAGTTAATATAGTATTTGTCTATCAACCTAGTAGATCTCGCTGTGGAAACCATTTAACTACTTTTACATTCACTGGTAACTGTATTTTGTATTTGTCAGCATCAAACTTCATTATGACTCTTTGTTTAAGTCTCAAAAATGCATCGAGTATGTTATTCAGTTTATCAGCGCCCAACGATTCTTCCGACACGACAGAGCCCAAGCTGAATAAGATCACACCATGTTCGGCACCATTTATGAAATCGTTCAAGTCCTGAGTATATGCATCAACAGACAAACATTGAAGTATGTAATTACATTTTTAAGTTATCAATAATATATTTTTGAATGTTTTGTAATTACTTGAGGAACAGGTTTTGGGTCGACTACATGAATACCACCGACCTCAATGATTCCGGGCAGTTTGGGAAAGGGTAAAAACATGCTATGATAATTGTTTGTCATAATCATGCTTAAGTTAGCCATCGTTTTTATTACTGATTCCGTTTGTATCCCGTAATGATTTTTATTAATTTGTCGAACTATGGGGGTGTTCATCCAATTAAACAAGATTTCGATGAATAACCATTTCACAGTATTACCTATTCGCTGGAAAAATGGCATACTGTCCGTTGAGTTACTGAGAAGACTAGGCATATAAGACATGGTCGTCTCCATTCCCATCACCTCGTTTATCCACGGAAATGTAATCATTGGACAAAATCCAACAATCGGTGCGTCCACAACTGTGGCGATCGGTGCAAATATTGGTGTAGATGTAAAAAATTCAGCAATCACCAAGTCGAATTTTTGACGAGACTCTAGGAGTTTCGCAACCGTCGGATGATTGAGAATAGTCGCGTATGTGTTGAAGTTTGTGATTACGCGCTTCATTGTGTTAATTATTCCATTGTTGTTGGTTTTGAATTTCGAGTGTGGTTTTAACCCGGAAATGTCGATGTGTGATAAATTGGCTCTTTCCGCAGCATCCGGAAAATTCGTGATGGCTAATATTTTGTGTCCGCGGTCCAATAAGCTGTGGATTAGTGGTCGGACGACTCGGTAATGGCTCTGGGCGGTCGTCGGGAATATGACCAGGATTTCCGAAGACCTAGTCTGTGCGATTGTTAAGGCACAAAAAACAACGGTGGCAAACGAAATAGACTTCATTTTGCCCTTCTTCACTTCTTTATTCACCCACGAATATCGGGCGTACAGCTTTTATTAATCCTTAATTATGATTTATAAAATATTAGGTAAACAAATTTATCTGAATTTATAGATTTTATTTCTGTAATAATAATTAATACGTATCATGTTTAGTCGTTTAGATTAGATTTATATTCATAGTAAAGAAAAAACCAACAGATAAAATAAATATAGATTGTATTATAATATTATGTAAGTTTGCATAAAAGTATTAAATGTAACTATAATAAATAATAATATATAATGTGTATTAAATAAGTCTGTGCTCAAACAATTTTTGATTCACATAATATTATCACGTAGGTGTGTTCTTATTGAATGACATAAAAATACTGGTAACTGAAACTGCTAGGTACAGTATTTTAGCGTGATGCCTGCTGTCTATGCGATGTACCTACCTTATATTATGTAATATGAAAATAATAGCTATATACCCTGCAGGCTGCAGTTAGTATAATATGATGGAGTGATAATCATAAGTTATACCTACCTAAGAGCCGAACTTATGACCTTGAAGTTTCAACACGTATTATTATCATGAAATATAATTAATTCAAACTGCACGAATACGTATTCCGAAAAACGATCACCTTCAAATAGAAATCACAATTCCCAATATTAATATTATTTAAGACAAGTTCAAAAAGAACTGTCTGCCTATACAACAACTTATCTGCCACTTCTAAGGTAGGTACCTACCTACTAACCTAATTTATTTGCATTTGTTTGATATCAGAATATCAGATAGGTTCCTAGGTAGCTGAATAGTAAGTTGTAGTTATAGTTGTACCAAGAATGAAGATTTGTAGAATATCAATTATTGAAATGTTCAAATGTGCAATGGGTTGGTACGAACAATTAAAAAAATTTGAAAATTACCAATTACCATTACATATTTCAAGTTTGAATACATTTTATTTATAGTATTATTGGCTAGTGCCCCAGAGAAGGAAATAAATAGTGCGCTAATATCATCTTAAAACAAAATGCTAATTAGGTAATAGGTAGTTCAAAATATTAATTATTAATTAAAGCTATTTTATATAAAGTACCGAGGCAGTCGCAAGGTAATTAGTGTACCTACTAGTTTTAACTTGATTTTCACCAAATTGAACATTGCCATGACTATTGACACTTGTATTTACTATTTATACATTTTATCTTTACAACTTACAAGGGTATATGGTTACGCAGGGTTGGGAAATATCAAAGATACAAAAATTGTATGAAATTTTTTATCTTGTAACTTGTATTATGATACAACATTTTGAAGTATCAAGTATCATGTATCATGATACATTTTACACCAGTATCATGTATCTTTTGGGAAAAAAGATACAAGATTGAAGATACTATTATTATAAACATTTGTACTGAATAATAGTACCAAGAAAATTGAATTCGTTTTGCAGGACACTCAAAACTCAAATAAATGCAACAATTGTGGTAACTTTGTTTGTGTGTCTATTATTAATATTGAAATATTTATAATCTCGTCACGGATTGTATTTTTACAAAAATTTGTTTAGGCGCTTCAGGCACAATTGAGGCGAAATGAACAATAATTAAATAATGTATGATACAATGTTATAACTTGTAAGATAATTTTTTTTTTTCTTAATACACAATTTGTACACAATCGGCACAATAAGAGTATGAGCTGAGAGTGCTTGAGACACAATAAAAAACATGAAATTAAGAGCTAAGAAGCCACCCACCGATGACACTTATGAGTTATGCTGTAAGATAATTTAAAAACATTAAATTAAATTATCACCTATCTATAATATATCTATCTACAGTAGTACAGTCATACATAGATAAGCACTAAACTGAAATTTTCGTTCTTATAAAATATGAATCCACTACCTAGGTCTTTCCGCGTAATATAAAAAATTAAATCAAAAGTAGGTACAGATAAGCAATTGCAGTGTACTATTCGCATTGTTGTACAATTTTTTTTCGTTCTGTCTTCTGTAGGACTACAGATCATAGGCGCAATTTGAAGATTTTACTTTGGGGGAGCTGGAGAAATGTATATGAAATAAACTCGTGGGGGGCTTCGCCCCCCACACCCTCTTCAGCATATCTATTGAAGTATTACTGGATTTTTGTATTATGTTTCATTGAGTTGACACACTACGATTATTAGTAATTTGTTTAGTTTAGATATACTCCTTTTAAAATAAAAGATCCATACACCCATCCAGAAACACAATGAAATACACTTTCAAATGTCTTAAACAATTAAAACAAAAAAAATTAATACATTTGGATATTAATATTGAATTTTATTATTAAAAAGAGAATCTACGATCTTTTTTAGGAAATTCGTCTAAAATATTTTTTGTACTAATTGTATTTGAATATATCTCTTTATTTGTGTATTAAAGAGAGATTTGTAAATCTCTCTTGGTGCATAGAAGTTCTAAGCCATGTTTTAATTCTTCTCATTGCTGAGAACGACCGTTCACACGTAGCCGAACTTACAGGAATGGATAATGCTACTTGTAATAGTGACTACAAATTGGGATAGACAGATCTATCTAATAATAGTTTCTTCAAATCTTCCAACTCAACATCTTTATGTTTATTTAAACGAAAAATACAGTTCTTAGCTACTACATTTCCTATTTAAGCGTTACAACATCAAAATAGCTTCTACAAAAAGTAAAATAAAACAATTTTTTTTTTTAATAATATACTAGGTATATTATTATATTATTTAAATATTCTAATTGTTACCTTGTAGTTCAGTAGTTGTCTATGAAAAATGAACTTTCATCAAAGTTTACTTTTGTGAAACTATCAATAGCCATTGCCATTTGTAGGCTTTCTAATTTATAAAAATTATATATAACCGTGAATGTAACCGCGATATCAGAGCGTCAGCCGTCGTTTAGATTTTAACACAGATATTTAAACATACATATATCTGTGGATTTTAATGAAAATTCTTATCAATTTTAAAAATGTCATACATTAATCTGTGACACTATATTTTAAACAATTATTAATATTTATTATGTCAATCAACAATGATTTTATTTGTAACTAATTTCGTGTCACCGCTCACCATATGGGGGGGGGGGCTAAAGAAGTATTTGGGGGGGGGGGCTAAGTCACTCATGGATATAAATAGTTCATAAAGAGTCGAAATTGTTTGAAGAATTTACGATGTATTATGTATAGAAAATGCTATTATAAATATTTTTTGAACATTTCAAGAGTCTAAGGTTATTCATTTTGGAAATACAAGAAAATCTAAAAATTCGATTAATAGGAATTCGATTTACCGCAGAATATCGAATATCGTAACAATTATAAGTTTAAACGCTCATAAAAAATTAATGTTCCGTTTAAGTATACTTTTTTTTTATAGGTAGAAAAACTTATATAAAATCTATTTTTTACATCTTTAATCTTAGCTATGAAAAGAAAATCTTATATGAATTTCTAACTGAAAAATAATTAAAAATATTTGAAAAATTGCTCATAGTTATAAATAGCTCAAAAAGAGTCAAAATTGTTTCAACATTTTAGTTTTTACCATGTATCTAAGGACAATTTTAATTTTAACATTTGATAACAATTTCAAATATCTAGGACTACCTATTCGTTTTTAAATTACAACATAATACCAAAAATTGGTAGATGAAAATTCCTTAATTTACTGATGAAAATTGAAAATTCAATGTAGCACACATTTTAGATTCAAACGCTCATAAAAAATGTATGTAACTTTCCAGTAAACTTTTTTAGATTCTGAGCGGAGCGATGAATATATTGGTTTTACAATGATGTGTGTTTATTTATTTTTGTGTCTGTGTACACGATAAGTAGTCGAAATAATGCTTCGATTTTCGACTTCAGTATCTTGTTCGATTGGAAAGTGAATATCGTTGGTGCATTGGGGAGGTCAAAATTTAAATTTCCCAGTAGTTTTCACAAGCGCCGGGAAAAACAACATATAAAAATTAAGGAAAAACGGGAATTTTTACGCAAAATTGGTTTTCCAAAAAATCGATTTTGGTTATTGGTGTAACTCTAAAACAAATGAACGTATATACATGAAATTTTCACTGGTTTTTTATAATTGCATTTTCTATACACGATAACATTTTCAAAATATTTTGATTTATTTTGAACTGTTTAGGGACATTTTCATTTTCCATTTTTTTTTAGTTTTTTTTCTAAAAATATCAATAAAATTTTATTTGTTGGTTGCGAAAGCTTGAAAATTTAATAGAAGGCTCCTAATATGTTGTTCAAAGGCAGATGAAAAATATTAAAAATCCTTAGTCACAATTTTTTTTTATAAGCATTTAAAGTTCAAAAATTGACAAAATATGGAAAAATCACGAAAATTATTTTGAGTTAAGAATTCGTAAAAATTTTTCTTTTTAAATCTAAGATTTGAAAATGAAACACAAGATTCCTTATAAGATTATCTACCTTAATCAATAAAAAAATCTCTACCGGAAAGTCAAATTAAAGTTTTATGAGCGTTTGAAATTCAAATTTTTACAACATTGGATATTCACTCGATTACTCATGTAGCGATTTCTTTATTTTGTTGCAATTCAAAAACGAACAACTGTAGATACACGAAAATTTCACTGAATGTTTAAATTAGCATTTTCTATACACCATACAATTTTGAAAATATTTTGACTCTTTTTGAGCTGTTTATGGACATTTACAGCTTTCAATTTTTTTAGTTTTTTTTTCTATAAATATCAATAAAGTTTTATCTGTTGGGCCAAAAAGTGTAAAAATTTAATACAAGGCTCCTGATATATTGTTACAATATCAGTTGAAAAATATTAAAAATACATAGGCACGATTTTTTTTTATAAGCATTTAAAGTTGGAATTTTGACAAAATTTATCAAAATATCGAAAATTATCAATCGTTGGAATTAAAAAATTATAAAATGTTCAGTTTTTATAACTAAGAGTTGAAAATTTAAAACAAAGATTCTCTTAAATAATTCATACTGTAAACAAAAAATCTAAAAAACATATAAACACACTTATTTTTTACAAACATTTTAATTTCAAATTTAGACAAAATTTCATATTTAAACCAAGAATTACGATTTTAGTTATTTTGTTGTGATTGAATAATATTATTCGTGGGTACTTGAAACTTCTAAAGTGTACTATTATATATCTATGATAGTATCACGGTTTTTGTTGATGTATAACGCGTTATAAGTATCTAATGGATATTGTGATATGATTAGTTTGGAATTTATTATAGGTACCTATTATAGGTCAATTTTTTATTTAATACCATAGATATGTATATAATATGTGTATGTCTTATACATAGACTGACATACCGTCACCGCTCAGAATCGTTTTTCTTATACAATGATATTATATCATTGAATTCAAATTTAATACCATCCATTATACAGTGACCCACTTGTAACCTACTGTACAGCAGAGCGACATCCACTTACCCACCTTTTTTTGTTTGAGGTAGGACCAATTGTGAGGAGTCTTCTATCAACATTTATAAGGTTATGTATGAAAGGAAAAACTTTTATAAATTTCTAACTGAAAAATTTTTTGGACATTTTCGAAATTGTTATGAATTTTAAATTCTAATATTTTATATACTTATAATCATTACAAACAATAATTTGTGTTTCTGCTAACAACGAAGAAATAAAAAAAAACCTAAAGTAAAGCTAAAAAACTATTTTTTTCAATTTTTGGTGTTTTTGAACTTGAGGTGCTAAAATTAAAGTTTGGGGGTGCTGATCCCCCCAAATCACCCCCCTAGTTGCGCCGATGGGTTCAATCAGCAACGCATTTGGCATTTTGGAGTCCAATATATATTTTAAGTAAACCATGGTTTATCACCTATTAATTATTATTCCCTATAAGCAATAAGCGTGACTGAATGTTATTTTATTATTATAAAGTATTTTTTGATTTATTTGATTTAAACTTCTCCAAAAATTAAAATACGACCATTTTTAAATACTCTTTTTCATTATGAAATTTTTAGGAATTTGGGGGATACTATTAAAAATTAGGGATGATTGGTTTCAAGAAGACTTTATTACAAATTCAAATCTATTTTATAATTCTTATCGATTCATTAGATCAATTGGTATGTAGGTACTATGTACTATGTAATATATGTTTGACAAAGAACCAGTCTAAAATCCTATGTCGCGTGCGTGTGTTAGACAAAAACAGAAAATCTCTGTTTGGAATCCCCTTAAACACACATTTTAAAATGTGTACACATATTACATACCTACATTATTTGGACGTATGATCATATACGATGTACTTACAAGAAGTTTCTTTAAATTCTTTTTAATTTTTATCATACGTACTGCTGCAGGGTGAAAACTGCAAAAAGACATAATATGCACTATGCAGTCAACATAATATTTAGTATATACATATTATATATTAATATTATTATAATATGCATTTTGTATTGTGTATACAATTTTATGTCCAAAAGGGGGGGGGGGGCACTATGAACTAACTAACTAATTTGTTTACCTATTTATGTGGAACCTTGTTTTAAATTTTCAAGCCTTAGCTATAAAAGTTGAACATTTTATAAATTGTTAACTAAGTAGGGGAGAGTGGGGCAGATTTGAATGCGGGGTACATTTGAATTTGTCTAATATAATTTGTTACAGATTATTTACATTCATAAAAATAATAATCTAAGTTGGTGACAATATTTTGTATACCATATGTGATAATCAGGCATTTTTGAATAATTTTGTGATAAATAAAAATGATAATGTAATTTTCCGGCTTTTTTTAAAAAAAAATAGGTGTTTCCATAAGAACATTTTGGAAACTAAAATTCAAAATAATAAGTTTAGAATTAAATATACCTATTCAAAATATTGTTGCCTAGTAATACATTTAATGTACATACATTATTTATAATTATTAAAATTTATATTACGATTATTATTGATTATTTTGGCATGGGGTAGATTTGAATCTTCATTAATAGGGTGTAATAAAGTTTCCTCCTTTTTGAAATATCTATCTTATAGATGGAATATACTAGTTAACTGGATTTATGTCACAAGATGTGGATTTATCTATAAGAAAACTCAAAAATACTACATTTTCACAATAAAAAAAAAATTGACAAGAAAACATCTAAACATAATTGTAAAAAATTGTTATTATATTATATTGAGCTATTTTTATTATTAAAATAAATAAAAAGTTTAATTAAATTTAATATTTAACATTCAAATGTGGCTTTTAAGACACATATTCAAATCTACCCCCTGCACGTTCAAATGTACCCCATGGGTGGGGTACATTTGAATAAAAATATACTTCACTTCATAATTAGAAATTAAATTGGTTATTTAATATATAAGGTTGTTATAAGTCAAATAGTATTCACAACTATCTAGACTACAGATTGTAATTATCAAATATAAAATTTGTCAAAAAATTAAAAATTAAAATAATAAAATGTAAATTTCATTCAAATCTGCCCCACTCTCCCCTACAAAATAATTTTTAAATTTTAAATTTTAGTCGGGTGGCACTACTGAGTGCCCTCCCTCATCTGTCATTATCGATATGTAAATAATTTATCAAAATTACTTATTGTACTAAATTGTTATATAGATTGTAATTATATTTTAATAATAAAAAAAAGCTTTATTACAAATTTTAAATTTGATAATTTTTGTTGAAATTCTAACTTTGAATGCTTATAAAAAAAATTGTGCATACATATTTTTAATATTTTTCCACTGCTATATTGTAACAATATATCAGGAGCCTTGTATTAAATTTTAACGATTTTTGACTCAACAAATAAAATTGTATTGGTATTTGTAGAAAAAAATTGAAAATGTCCGTAAACAGCACAAAATGAATTAAAATATTTTGAAAGTTGTATCAATCATGTGAATTGATATAATAAACACGCATGGTGTAAATTTCAAGTGTCTACGGTTATTCGTTTTTGAATTACAACAAAATAAGAAAATCGCTAGGTACATGAGAAATCGAAAGAATATCCAATATTGTAAAAATTTGAACTTCGAAAGCTCATAAAAATTTAATTTGACTTTCCGGTAGACATTTTTCTTAAGTAAAGGTAAACTTTAGAGACATTATTTATTAAATTCAAAATGAAAAATTTTTACGAAATTCTAACTCAAAATAATTTTAAAATTATAAAATAATCAATTTGCAAAATTTTTGTGATTTTTAGGTATTTTGTAAAAATTCGTACCTTAAATGCTTATAAAAAAAATTGTCACTACCTATGTATTTTCAATATTTTTCAACTGTTATTGTAACAATAGGTATATTAGGCTCGTTGTATTAAATTTTCAAATTTGTTGACCCATCGGCCATCGAGTAACATTTTATTGATATTTATAGAACAAAACAACAAAAAAAAATTTGAAACACAACATGTCCGTAAACAGCCCAAAACAAGTCAAAGTATTTTGAAAATTGTATGGTGTATAATTAAATTATAATAAGAACATAGGTAGTGTGATTGTAGATGTGATATCTGCTAATGACTAAATAGTAAATAATATTAATGTATAATACTATAATGCATGATTAGGTCAAACATTACCGTTTGGTAAATTGGTAGATATGCATTATACAAAATATATATTTATAATATTTATATGTATGGGTACAAGAATATAGTCTATAGTCCAAGTTCATAACATTTAGAGTTCAAACATTACTATTATGATTTATGCCATTAGGTACTTATACAGTGTGTAAACGGCGTTACTAAACGCTTATTGAGAACACTCAATATCTTTGTGTAGAACCCTGCAATTTGAATTCTGATTTATTGTTGGTTTTTATGACATAAAAGTACACCTAAACAATCTTAGAATAATTATTTTTTTAGAATTACAGATAAAATCTAAAAATTCCGCGTATTTTTGTTGATTGGCTGTAACTTGGTCAATTTTGGACTGAGAAAGTTGGTCAAACCACCAAAATGCATTAAAAAATTAGGCAGAAAATAATGAGTGGTTAAAGTAGGTGGTTGTCATTTAAGAAAAAAAGTTGTACTGCTCAAGCCCAAGTCTAACTAAGTTAAACAAATTCAAAGGCTATAAAAAGGTGTGTTTTTATGTCAGAACAACCAACAAGAAAACAGAATTCAAATTGCAGGGCTTTACGCGAAGATATTGCGTGTTCTCAATATTAGCGTTTACACACTGTATATATAGCCATATAGGTACCTATCACTATACTATGATCAGGGGTACGACACTCCGTGAATTGGTCGGATCGGGCGATTGTGGCCTTGAAAATGGTCTCTAGAGGGGCGTGGCATACGTTATCATAGAACGATATCATATCAATATTATCATAGAACGATATCATTTCACATTTGTGCCATTTTGTACAATACTTAATTTTACCAAGATTTAATATGTGTATTAAAATTCAAACTGTAAAATAAATTACTTAATGTAAGTAATAACTAATGAAAAATATTTTAATACGTAAATTAATGACAAGTGTAACAATAGGTAATTGGATATGGAATAAAATACTAGGGTTAAAGAACAAACACATTGGAAATTTAGTAAGAATATATTGTATTTATTTAATGAAAATAGAATCAAAAATGCAAAAGGAAAATTAAAAACAATATATTACATTAAAACCGAATCATTAAAGTAAAAGAATACATCAATTGCATTATAAGAATACTGATCGACTCGCTGTAATAAAAGAACACATCAATTTTATTAACTTAAACAATTGTATAGTTAAGTCCTTAAAAGGACTGCTTAGTGAAAAGTGCTTAAAGCAAACATTACAACCATAAGAAAACTAATTAATATCAACAGCTGGTTTTTTTTTAAATTCAATATTTATAAATTCATAAGGATTTGAACTTTTCTGTTCTTTTTACCAGTACGCAATGCTTGATATTCCTTGTTGGTTCTATTCAATGAGTTGTGAATTCGAAATCTTAAGAATAGGTTAATTAAGAAGTCTTTAGGAAAGTTATCACACGGATGATAGAAAAAAATTGTATTTAAAATTAAATCTTTGAGAGTCTTACCCACGTTGGGCTGAGGAGCTAATGAAATGAAATGTCTATCAAAAACCTGATTGATTTGAAAAATATACTGATAAAAAGTAGAATTGGGCATTATTAAATTACCGAATAATAAAGAAGGATTTTCTTCATATGATTTAAAATGGCAATAAAAAGTTTCACTGGATAAGGAAGTAGTTGCTTGTGCAAAATTTAAACAAGTTGTACATTGATGAACCTTTAAACATTGCCCGATTAAGTAACCACAAATGTATGTCAAAGCATTTTGTTTAGGTAAATTAATTTGTTTGTAATTAGTGATGTTTGTAATAGGTAATGGAATTTGAATAGGGTTCTTTTCTGGGAAAAGTATTTTAATTTCACTTATAGGAGTTTTTTCAAGACTGAGTAAGACCTCATCTAAATCTTGAATACAGTTAGCACCTTCAGAGTGTTCAAAGTAATCAAGACAAAAAAGTTTTTTAAAAGTTCTTTTAAACTGAATGCATGTAGGATTTATGCAATTTCCATTTTGAATTCTTACAGTTCCAAAAAAATTTTCTAATTTGTCTTGATTTGTCCTATAAGTACATATTGGATCAATTTCGGAATCACTGTTATTAGTTAAATTTTGATAAAGACGATTTAATCCAGCTATTGATATTAACCAGCCATTAATACATTTTATATTATATTGTCTACCTATATTAACCCACTCATTTTTTTCAGCATCAAATTTTTGAATTTCTAAATTTTCAAAATAATTAAACATTAAATTTAAAAAATCAGTCTGATAAGAAGAGTTTGAAAATGGTAATGAATAACGTTTTGATCCCTCATGATTAGAAACTTCAGTAGAAATGGGACGAGAATTGAATATATCAAACAGCTTATCCATGGAATCTATGAAATCAATCGTATCGAAGGCACTATGCGGTAATTCATTACAAGAAACTAGGGTAGTCATCCCTGCAACCACTGTATGACTAAAAACTTGAGCGGCAAATTTGACTCTCATTTTTTGAAAACTATTAGGATTTAAATGAACATCAGTTAATTTAGGTGCCAATCGATGTTGATTACTTTTATCAAGGTCATAAAAATTTGTAAGATGAATTTTTTCTGCAATTTTATTTTGAGAATTGAAACGATAATTGAAAAAGTTATTCCTAGTTGCCTTTAATAAATGAGGTGGATCAAACATGTAAACAATTTCTTTGTCTCCAACATTAAAGTAAGGGGTCTGGGGGGTAATGCCTTGTTGATCTGCAAAGTGCTTAAAATTTGAGCCTAAATCAGAAATCATGACTACTACATTAAAAGAAATATTGGACAATTTCTGAACAGTTTGAAAGATTATATTTTGCAGATCATATCCAGTAGAAGTAGTAGCAACAAAAAAATAGCCTATAGGTTGTTTCCAAGAACTATGCAAACCACTGATCATAATGACCATAACTGATTTAGTAACATCGCAAGACTTAATGAATCCTGTATTATGAAAACCTATTATTTCATCTTTTTTGAAATCAAAGAAAAGAAAAGATTTAAGCGACATTTCATCTACACACAAGATACATTCTTTGGACTTCACTGTCATGGAGTTTGCTTTCACTGCTAAAACTTTAAATAAAAAGTCATTCAAACCAGGATTAATTTCCCAATTTTCTGTAGTTCTTTGTAAAGTTCTAACAGAAGGCAAACTCCAGGATTTCCGTAGAAATCTATATACTTTAGGACCCATAAAATGTACCATGAGTGCAAATTGTTTTATTTTATAAGAATACCTATGTCCATAAAAAAAAAAAAAAAAATACAACGTTAATATAATTTGACTTGCTTATTATGTTATTATAGGTATAAATATAAGTAAATATTTACTTTTAGGAGTTGAACAAGATATGGCTGATTTGTTTGACCAATTAATAGACGATATAGAATTACTATAAATGTCAACAGAATCAGCCATTATTCTTGAAGTACTACTAGTACTAGGGATGGGTTCCTCGGGAATCATTATTAAACTGCTGTTTTGTTGCAACTCTGCATCAGACCAGTTGAATATAGAAGGCACTGCACTATTAATCAACCAACCATTATTGTTGAAATCTGTTTCAACGAAGTGCTCAGAACATAATTTATATGCTTTATTACAAATGGATGGACCCTTTTCCAAAAGATCCGGACGACGGCAGAAATTAACCCACTTATTAAATCTAAAGCATTATAAAATTATATATTACACAACATTGTTAGATTAATACATTATTAATATTATTAACCAATTATATTAATATTTACCTTTCGTAATCCTTCGGAAATCTATGGAAAGTAATATTAATTGACAAGGGTCCATACTTATTAGTACATAATATGCACTTAATAACCATTTTGCAAATTTTCGGAATAGCAAATTCAGCAAATTACAATAAAAAATTATGTACACTGACGGACACTGGTATTCGCACACTTGTAAAAGTAAAAATAAACTTAGTAAACAGTGGAAACAATTTTTCTATGCTGGAAACAACCCGACCCCGCGCAGAATACCCTGCCCATTAAGCGGATACGGTTTTTCAATACGGGTATAACATCATGTTGGTACACGGAAACAGTTTGAATGTTCGGACTTCAGATCATAGGTAAACACTTCACCCATCAGCTGATCGAGTGTCGCTTCTATATTGTTCTATGCTATGATATATTTAATATTTATATTATAGGTTTCTAATTGTCATTGATTATAAATACCTACTAGTATTTATAATCAATGGTACTAACTACGATAATGTACAAACTATATTCAGTAATCGCCAATCGGCCACCGGTTCATTTTTGTAGGCAGTGTTAGTTCATTCTAATTTGTAATGAATTAATATTAATATTAAACACATTTGTTTAAACTACTTTTGTGATATACAGGATGATTTGAATTTTTGAATTTTTACACCTTATTACCTATTGTTTTGAAATGTCCATACGAGTCTTATATAGGTAATTGTACCTACTATAATATATTAATATATTGCCGCACGTTACAGTGTTACCTATACTTACATAGTTTATTCATTTAACAGACATAATTAAGTACAATTAATTAAATTTTTATTACAGAATAACATGTAAATTAATGTATTTGGACGTTTCATAAAAAATATATCTATACTGCAGATGAAGTTGTACAAGATCAATATAAAAGAAAAAAAACATCTTACCTAGCTGATTATAAGTCCAAATATTGATGGCCCTACAGACAGTGGTCCAGAACTGGTGTTTTGGATGGGCCACTGAAGCTAGGTTCAGAATGGTATTATTTCCCCTTCCACCATAATTTATTATTCGAACAGTTTAATACATTTGTAATAGCATAGACCAATAGGTTAGGTACCATAGTACCAATAATAGGTACCATGATATAATAAAACTATTATATAATCATAATAGTTACCAGTGTCCCATATAAGTGATTAAGCCTCATAAGCTGTCTAGATTAAATTTGCTTGATGGAAAACCATTCATACTACTGTTTTAAGGCAAGTGGATGAATTTAATAATGTATTTTAATGTCAAAAAGCCATTTTATAACAACTGGGATAAGGATCAAAATTGAAAACATTACATACATTAAATTTAATATAAATTTACTTATTTAATTGAGGTAAATGGTAATCAGTTAATAATATTACACTATTTTGTAAATTAAATATTATTATGTACCTAGGTAATGTACATTATAAATTAATATAATTTTGAAAAAAATATCTTTAAAATGTCTCCTTCATGATAGTAGTTAACTATAACCTATCTATCAAACGTGTTCACTATTCACAATTCAAAGTTTAAAGTAGAGAAGTAAAGATAAATTTGGTAAAATTGATTATGTACCAAACTGAAAACAATTTACTTTTTGTGTCATAAAAGATTTTCATAAAAAAATTAATTAATTGTTGTGTTTAGTGTATACATTATAATACCTAATCTATATAGTCAGTATAGACTACTATGTGTCTTATTTATTATTACACACTTCCCAAATCCATCACACATTTCCAATTTCAGACAGCAAACTCTATGTCAAGGTTCACTAAAAATTAGGTGCTGATTTACCCGCTTTTTTAAACTTTGATGTGCCATACAAAATTATATTTTGACAATTTTGTGATTGTACAATAACTAACCCGCCAGTGGCGTGTATCAAAAAAAAATTTGTGTTGCTCAAATAGTTTTAGGTTACCTACCCATCATAATACGTTTATACCAACCTATAAAATGTTCTATTTTTCATCTATCAATACCCACCCGCATATATTTAAGGTGTTGTCCGAGCAACAACTGGACCCTATGTTCCACGCCACTGGCACACGGGGCGTGTGTCACCAAAGGTTAATAATTATATAACTAATATAATTATAAATTAGTAATTACTATACAAATAAAATTTAAATTCTAAATCCAAAAATGTAATAGGATACATTATTTAGAAAAGGTTAGTTTATAGTACTTTATAGATCACTGAAAAATAATGCATTTTAATAATTTTTACGATTCGTAACAATAAGGCTGTATTATAAAAGTGTTTATTATAGGTCAATGAATGCCAAATTGAACTTATACATTAATTTATACATACACAATTATTTACACATTTAATAATAGTTTAATAGTTTAATATAGCCATACAATTAATCTTCTTCCATAGTTTCATCTTTTTCTAAAACATTAGTAGTTTTATTAATTTCTGGTGATGCGCTCAAGTCATCTACGTCCATTTTATGTAATTGTTTGCCATCGGTTTCATTAATTTTTGTGGGTTCAATCTTTTCTTTTCCCTCTATTATAGCACTTTCATTTTCATTATCATTATCATTATCCTTATCATCATCTTCAGAATCAGATTCTGGTCCAGGAAGGTTAGACCTAATGATTTTTTTCTCTACAGATGTTACTGCTTCTCCAGGTTTAATCCAATCATCCACTGGTTTAATTTCCTATAATACAAAGTAACAATACATTATCAATAACTATTAACTACATTGGTATTATGTATAGATGCTTTAAAACAATAATACAATAAGTACATACTTGGTGAACTTGTTTTAGTTCCTGAACTCGTTGTAAATAATAATCAAATACATATTTTGCTATTTCAGGCATGTCTTGTACTATAAAAACTTGACGTTGAGCTTCTATAGGACTATCAAGTAGTCTATTAGTAGGGTAATAATCATCTGGTAAGAGATGTAATTTTAGTGGCCGTTTTGTTAACTAAAAGAAAAAGTTAGATATAATCGTTTCTCAGAGTTGATTAATTTATAACCTTACAATTTTGAACGATGGTGATAATTCAAAGCAATTGCTAAATAGTGATACATTAGCAAAAACATATAGCCCAAGCCTTGCTCTTGACATAGCAACAACAAGACGTCTAACATCTCTTAAATGACCAACAGTTTTTGTCCTTACTAACGACAATAGTACATAATCATTTTGCTGACCTTGATACTTATCTACTGTAGTTACCTGTAAATTAAACGTTAAACCTTTAAAAAAAATACTATGCTCTAGAAAAGCAGTCTTTTAATTATTACCTTGTGGGGCCAACCAATGAGCGGGTTAGAACCACAGCGCATGTTTATGATTTCCCTGATCAAATGTTTTTGACCATTATATGTACTCAAAATAGTAATTTTACTAGCGGGATAACCAATAAGTCGCATATACATGTAAACAGACACACAATATTCTGCTTCTGCTAAATTCTAAAAATTGTATACATTATTGATAGATGAAATATTTATATAATATAAACTATAAAATAACCTGGATGAAATGGGGGTTTGGTTCAGTTTCTCCAACACCATTAAATAACCCTACATCAATTAGCTGGTATTCATAAGAGAAACCAGCATTGGCTTTATGGTATTCTGGAGCAGTTAACACATGGTTAAGATTTCCTAAGTTATTATAACGCCAATTATATAGTTGACTCAAACTAGAAATAATAAGGTTCACAAATAGTTCTGTAATTAATATCCATTTAAAAATACTATGTATTGAATAATTTTAAATACCTAGGTCGTGAACGTCCTTGAGCATCTAAATCAATAGTAGGAACTCCTAAATTGACCATGCGTGTAAATAATGATTGCTCCATATTAGAATATTTTTGAAAAGCCATATTTTTAATAACTGGAGGTAATTGATGGTGATCACCAATCATTATCCATCGTTTTAAGCGGCTAAATCCATCATCAGAGTTTTGAAGTAATAAAGGAATAAAAGTTTCTATCTCAAGAATTTGAGCTGATTCTTCCATCAGTATATTATCGTATTTAAAGCCAAGCTCTATAAGTTCTTTACGCTTTAATGCAGCATGAGTACATGTCATTGCTATTATTTTAACTTCTTTTACCAATAAGTATCGAGAGCGATCTAAACCAGTTCTTAGTAATTCAAAAGCCCGGAACTCATCTAATTGCTTAAATATTTTTTTGATATGCCTATTAAAGAAAATAAATATAATAATATATTAATAAATGATTAATTAGGTTATATACATTTAAGCGATAGAAGGGCATATATCACTATAATATACATTTTACAATAATGCATATTTATAAAAAATTTGTATACCTAAAACAACCTCTTGCGATTTCCTTATCCTCTTCTAAGTTTTGACATTTGAATAAAGGCTGAGGAGCATCACTGAAGAAAAGATCAAATGGGAAGTTGTCCTTGACAATATTAATTGAAATAACCTACGAGTTTAAACATTAATATTTGATATGTTGATGAAAATTAATTTATTGAACTTACGCCATCAGAATTTTCTTCCAGATTTTTCAATGTTGTTAAGTATTTATTCCACCGCGGAAGTACATGGGACCAAAAAAAGTGCATAGCTGTTTCACAAGTGTATGACATATCTCCCTTTACATCCATTAAGTCTTGTAAACGCTGTACTTCATTTAATAACTGGAGTCTTTTTGCTAGAACATAATTTACTCTTCCATACCTAAATAAGAGTTGATAAAGATTAAATATTGTATTGACATTATTAATTAACATTAAAATAACTTACCGACTAAAATCCTTATCTGTTTCTAAAGCTTCTTCTCCGTGTCCCAAACGTAATAAATGTCGTTCATCAATGTCTAATGCCATAATTTTTTCAAATAATTGATTCAATGCTTGATTAGAATGTGTCACAATCAACGTACGTTCATTTCTCCAGTTATGGTATAAATTTGAAATTATCTGTACAGCCACATCTGTTTTACCAGTTCCTGGAGGTCCAACAACTACAGTAAGACCAGGTTGCATACCAGAATATATTGCTTCAATTTGTGTTGGTGTAAAATAAATCATGTTCCTAACAATAATAAGATATGTTTGTAAATTTATTTCATAGAATTTAACCTTAAATATTGTAACATTACTTTTTAGGTTGATTATACTTGTAAGGACCTCTGTTAACAATTTTCTCAGATTGTACAATAGCCTTTTTTAGGGGTTTACCGTTTGAATCAGTAGTTTCATGAAAATGAATGCTAACAAATAAAACAATAGTTAAATTTTGTTTACTATGTATATTTAGAAAAAAAAAACTTCTCTTACTAACCGATATGGCGGTAGCATTTTAGTAGGATTGTTTTCGTGTGGAACTATTTGATGATTCGGAAAGCTTGATAACAAGTGATCCATGTTTAAAAATGTATCATTAAAGTGCATTACTTTTATCCTATTTGGCATTCTAATAAATACAAATTAAATTAGTTTGAAACATCATATAAATTGATGATGATTAATGTTTTAAAAAATAAAAATTCCCCTGAAAGAAACAATAAAACTGAAACTGTTGTATCAACTTACTTATCATATCGAGCTGCTGATGGATCACCGTATCCTAAAATAATATCATGAATCCAATCAGGTACAACACATTCAGTGTTCATCAAATGGCGAATAGTTTCCAATACAGCTTTAAAATTATTTTCTTTAGGTTTTCTTCGCATTATTATGTTAAAAGTTTCATAAACATCCTAAATACAAAACAATAACTCATGAACATTTATTGAATGTAATATATAAAAAAAAATATATATACATACAATTTCTCCAGCAGCAACATTATCAAGATCTGCACGGTATTGATTACAGTCCAACCAAACACGATATGTTCGTTTTTGGCCAGGTAAGACCGGTCTTGGATCAGGTCCTTCTTCAATTACACGACCCATATTGTCTAACATTCCTTCTACTTCACAGCCTCTAACACAGACTATTGCGGTTTGTTGAAGGAATGGCTTATGATAGTCAATCCTAGATCCTAAAATAAATATTAATAAAAATAATATAATATTAAATAACATTTAATAACTGATGTCTACCTTACCTATAGGTAAAATTGGTTTAACTGTTAATAAGAAACAAACATCGTGTTTACGAAGGTTTTCCCATTCTTCTTGAACATCTTTTTTCACATTTAAAGTAACTATAACATCAGCTCGAACTCTAGAAGGTTGTAAATCACCTAGAAAAAAACATTACATTATTTAAATACAAAAAATGAAATATATTGAATGAAATAATAATGAAATTTATATCATTGAAATTTGAAAATAAATGAATTTATTTTATTTACCAAGGTTCGGTTTTGCTACTTCTACAACAAGAAAATTATCAATAGGTAATGCCATTTTGGAATAACCACTAAAGTAAATGCTTCCATCTTCAGATTTGCTAAAATTAATTTAAAATACTGATTATTGTTAATAATATTGTTTTAAGGTTTTCAAAATTTGCTTTTGAGTTAATTTAAATAATTAAAATCACTCACCCAGATGATCATTAGTAGTATAAAAGTTATACAGTAGACGCCGCTTATAAGACTCACTTTGGGACCAGCACAAAGTGAGTCTTATAACCGAATGAATCTTATAGGCGAAGTGGAAAAAAAAAATTAATTACACATTTATAAATTTTATTTTACTACATATTTTGCTTTGATTTTAATACTTTAACACATTTTACATATTACATACTTTATTATTGAATAAATTTGATAATCCTGATAAAAAAAAAACTAAAATTATAATAGGTAAATATTACATATAAAAATATTATAAAAAATAATAAAGGATGTATGTACATATTATAATGTATTTATTATTTATTTTTATTATTTTATTATTTATTTTTATTATACGTTATAATGTACCACCAGAAACTAGAAATAATCAACACGAATATTATTTAATTTTTCAATACCAATTTATTTCTAAATAAAATCCGTGAGTCTTATAAGCGGCGTCTACTGTAATTACATTTAATATACACTCAAAAAGGTATTACTTACCATGGGTTCATCCGAGTAATAGAATCTTCAATATCTTGTCTAATTTCATCTAAAAACGACATATATAATGAAAATAATGTTGTTAGATTTATTAAATATACAAATTAAAAAGCAAGCAAAAAATAATAAAATCTAAAAAAAAATTAAGATGAGAAAAACATAAAATGTTAAGTTTTTAACATTTTTCTGTGAAACCTTTTTTAGGAATTATTATTTTAGTTAAGAGGACGCTACACCCGCATGCGTTGTTTCTGTCATAACAAAAGGGCAAATTGGGATATACTCAGGAGTATTCTTTAAGAAATCGCAACTATTTCTACTTTCTTAAGGACAATAGCAGACAGTAAAAAAATAACATTATTAAAGTGACAAAAGTAACTCCCGCACCTACCAATGGTATTAACCATAAGCCCATATTACCTATTTACCTACCCACTAAAGATAAGAAAACTTGTGCTTAAAAATATTGTATATTATGGTAAATGGCAAATGGAACCATAATATAAGCAAAATACTTCATTGTAAGATCAAAGAAAAAAAAAATGAAACGTTTGAATCATACTTGAGTGGAGTCTCTGCAACAAATAATACCAATCAATCGTTGTAGAAATTCACAAGACACTCAACGAGATCTTGTGTTGAGACCACCCTGTACCTATCTGCAAGGAAGACATTACCTGAGCATGCAGCGAACAAGAAAAAGATACACTCGATATCTTGAACATGTATTTCTACTGAACTTTAGACTGAACTTTGAGCTTGACATTGTGCAATGTAATAAGTATAAAAAAAATCAAAATTTCAATCCATTAGTATTTGCAAAAGAAAAATATGAAAACTTGAATCTAAAAAAAGCATCAGAGTATAATGAAAGTGATGAAATTAGTTCAACACTTATTAAAGAGCTTCCAACGAAGGCCATATTATTCAATCTTAAACACATATACAATGCTATTTTTCAATATTTTGTGAGAAAACAAGTACCGTGGCAAAGTGTTCTTGATGTAGCCCAGACTTTTCACAAATGATTCCTCATCAAACTGCAAAAACAACTGCCATACACCAAGTATGCACTTTTAGAATCATACTAAACTGACAGTAAATTTCAAGTTGCACAAATACAGGAAGAAGCAGTAACCAAATGAAAAATATATATCTGCTGGAATACTAAAAGATAGTGTCTTAGGACCTATAATTGGTTGATATGTTTGCCAAATTTTCTGACGATATGGCATTTTTGATTATAAGTTCTAGAAAACTACAACATCTCTGCTTAGAAGAAGATTTAGAAAATTGTGATCAATGGTGGTAATTTTCAATAAAAAGCATTTAATTATCACCAAAAAGCTGGAGCTACCGTATTAATAGACCATTCGTATAATCCTGTTTGGAACAAGCTAACCAAAGTAATAACACCTAGTAACAGGACTATTAAATTATGAAGATCCAAGAAACAAAACCCCTACTTTATAATGCAGAAATGCCCAACTACTACATAGAATTTTCGAGGGCACTTGAAACAGAATGACATCAAAATGTGTTTCTTAACGGCAAATTAGTCAGTTCACTTTCACAACTTAGAATGAACTTCAATGTAATTGTATCCATAGTTTTAAACATAGAACTTTGTCTAAACTAAAAGTACTATTATATTAACTTGTATACCATATGAAAATATATTTCCAATTTATACTCCATTATTTTTCCCATCACAATTGTTGTTTGATGGGAATTAGGAATAGGTAGAAGTATATATTAATTTATTAGAGAAACTGAACAACAAAACTTACATGTAGATTCTAATCTGAACAGTTGAAAATTACGCAACAAGTAATCATGGAGAGTCAAAAATTGTAAGTTCAATTTTGGTAACGCCAAACATTTATTGCCATTATAATATTCAGTAGGAACCACAGCTTCATTCCATATAATATCTTCAGTAGGGTAAAGAGGCATTCCATTTAAAATTTGTAACTGTGATTCTCTAGCTTCATGGCGAGATACCTTAAATAAAGTTTAATAATATAAATATAAATAAATATCAATATTAACTATTAAGTCATAATTAGTCTTCTATAATAATATATTTGTTTTATCAATAACTGTTTCTGAATTATATTAGTAATAAGCAATAACTAATATATAATCAATATAATATATGAGAATATTTCATGAATATTTTTAAATTAAATTAAAAGGTAGGAAGGAGAGTTTAAATTTTAAATGTCGCATTATTATTATTTATTAATTATTAGTAACCACAATTATTAGACACACTTTAAAACTATAAATTTAACAACAGTGATTTGATAATTTGTTAATGAAATAACAATAATCTGTGTTATTCAGATGTAAATATCCACATTTGGATTCATTATTAAGTTATCTTTATAATGTTTATAGCAATAGTATACAGACAGTATTTACAAATTGTACTTTGTAAGATACAGTAATTTTAGATTCTGATAGAAGAATGTATATACTATATTGGGCCGCCAAATTGTGCTCAGGGGTGTGGATTCGTTCCAAATTCCAAACTAGGGGTTAACTTGGTGGGAGGAGCATTTGACAGCACCCAGATGAAAACCAGTTCCCGCTTGGTACCTTCCTTATTCAGAAGAAAGTTTAGACTATTTTTTTATTTGTTTAGTTTATTTATTCTTGTTTAGTAGGGACCAAGCTCCAAAAGCATCTCTCTGCAACCTTGAATCAATTTATAAACTGGTCTAATTTACATAACTGCATAAGTAAAAACTATATTTAAAAATGTTTTTTTTTAATGGGATGAGTGAAGACTAGGGCTGTGCAATAGTCACTTCTAGTGGTCGTTAGTCAATTGTCTTAAAACTACCGATTGTATCGATTAATCGATTATTTTAGATGTACCGGGATAGTTTCGAACACAGATTAATATATTAGTCTGGGGGTATCGAATAACCGATAATATCAATTAACCGATTTATATTCTATATTATAGAGTAGTGGCCAGGGGGGTATCGATTTGGAATAAAATTAAAAGTAAGGCAAATCTTCCCAGGCAATAAAGTGGAAAAGTGTTCAATTAATTATAACTAATTGTATACATTTATTCTTCTATTGGTAATGAGTTGGTAATTTAAATTAGTGCAAACTATAATTATTATTATATACATTTTTTTATTTAATAATAAAAAAAAGTTATAAATAGGAGTTTTCGGTAGGTAGTTGGTACTAATAAATGAAAGCATTATAATATTATGCACAGAAATTATATTTTTCTGTTTTAAAAAACTATTTTTTTATATTGATTTTATGCAATAAACCGATTATATTATAAATATTGTTTAACCGATACTATCGACGTATCGATTGTATTCGATACATCGGGATTGTATTCGATACATCGGATGATTCTGTTTAATAAAAAACATTGATTAATCAATACTATAGATTACTAAAAACGATTAATCGATACTATCGCACAACCCTAGTGAAGACCCATCTTTACAATGAATATTTTAATAATGATAATCCCTTGTCTCACACCAAGGTGAGCAAAGCAAGACAATTACTCCATACTCAGTTTATGTGATTTAAGGTTTATTTATGTATCACATCTTCTTTTTTTCTTCCATATATATGGAATCATACACCCTAGTCATAAATCCCCAAGGGGTCCATATATCCCACACTTTTTTTTACTCACACAAAATATTTTCGTGTCATTCTCTATTCTGTATACACACTTCTTCAGTTGTCATCTCCCCCTCTTTCCTTTTAAATTAATTTCTATAGCCACTCTCCACTTGCATTGCCTCCGAATCACCAATCCTCATAACATAACAAACCTATAGTATTTTCTATCAATTTAGCTTATTTATTTATCACCAAAATATTTAAATTTTAAATTCTAAACAATAGAGATATTATATAAAGGTTGATTGACTGTAATCCAAGGATCTGTCTACAATTAAAACTTTTAAGTTTAGGCTATTTAGTTTACTACATAGTATAAAAAAATTAATAAAACATACATACCAGTAAAGAGAGTAAAAACTCAGAGTCGTAACGATACCAATTTTCATTCAAACGTTTTTCTTGGTCAGGAATCAAATTAAGTTCCATAGCAATATTTTGAAGTTCTTGATTACTGAAATTAGGTACATCAGCATAGTTATAAAAATCAGAAAATTAATGTTTCTAGTTCTTGAATCCTAGCCTCTTTTATTTTGTGATGTGCAAGAGCCTTCCTCCTCATGTCATAAATTTAAAAAAACTGGCTTAAAATATTCAATCATTGGTTTTTTTACATTTCAATCAAATTATGTTTTACTTAAGTTTACTTTTCATCTTAAGAGTATTAATTTATTACACCTATGCGCTTTAATACTAAATTATTCACCTTAACTTTTCTTTAAATAAATCTATTTTATTAGACAAAGGCTACATTTATACTACATTTTTATTTATAGTTTTCTTTAATAACATGTTGTATTGAAATTACTATGTTGTACATAACTCACCCATTTGTAATTTAATAGTGTTAATAAAAATTATTTAAGTTACAAATTCAAACCAATTTAAATTTAATTTAAGAAGCCATTTCTACTACATTTGAATTAGGTTAATTAAACTTTTATTTTGTACCAGAAAAAAATCAAACATTTAAATTTAATATTGATCCCAACTCAAATTTAAGATCAAATTAATTTTACAAAAAAAAAAAAAAAACTAGTTATTAATTACTTAAAAATAAATTTTATAATTTTTAATAAACCAAATTTAGATTTAGATTTTATTAGTCACTAGACAAATAAGAAAATTGTCTAGTTCAATTGAACCAAATATTTGGAAGTTGGTTCATTAAAAAAAATTTAAAATTTACATCATCACTATAAATGCAATTTGAATCAATTAACTACCATATTTAAACAAGAATAACCTCAATTTGTTAAGTTAATAATTTTTTAATTTAGAACTTACCTTAGATTTTTAAAGTGTTTAATGAGAGAATCATATTTATCAATAGCATTAATATTAGATAAAGAAAAGTCTTGTAATTTAGTAAATTTTCCAAATAATGTTGCCTGAAAAATAGAAATAAAAAAAATTATATTAATATTACCTTATTGAACAAAATATAAATAAGGTTTTTAAATAATATACAAAATGGCTAGTTTAATCTACATTTCTAGGAACTTTAAAAATACATTTGGTAGGTTTTATAAGTATTCTTTTAACAACTTTATAAAGCTTTTTTTTTTTTTTTGAAATCTATACATTTGTATGCACAATAAGCTTATGTCGTAAAAGTATTACAATGACCTGACATTTTGAGTAAGAAGCCACCCATTTACAACACTTAGTTTGATGATAATCAAGCTTTTAAATATTAAATACAGTCAAGGTTAAATAAAAATCAGAATGTCAACATTTTTTTTTATAGTGCTGTACTACTGTGGTCTTTTGGTTTAACTTTCTTTTAACCTAATTAATTCCAAGCTAAGTAACTTTAATGGGTGGCTAAGTTAATCATGTAACTACACCATATATATATTATTCTTCCCCCACTATCAAATATATTTATTTTGTTTAAACCATACTTGTAATGATATAATTTTATCATAATGTGCTTGCATCACTTCATTTTCTTTTAATGGATCACCAGTAGATTGACAAATTTCAAAATGGAAATAAAATTTTAATATATCTAAAAGCTGTTAAAAAATACATTAAATTAATACTTTTTTTGGCGTAATAAAACTTCAAAAAACAAACCTGTTTGAATAGGTGTCCTTCATCACGTTTGCTTAACAAAGCTAAATAACAGCGGTTAATTAAATGAACATCATCTAAGACTACATGAAAAAATCTTCTAGTAGGTAATGATGTTTCTAAATCAATAAGCATTTCCAAAAACCTTTCACAATAGTTTAAATGGTCCACACACAAATCACCTAAACATTATCATTAATACATTGAACTTTATAAAGTTATTATTGACTATTTAGAATTTACTAAAAATTAATTTTCTCCCATTAACAATATTAACTATTCAGCTTTTATGACTACAGTAGACAATGTTTATAATAACATTTAAGGGACCAAGGAAAAATAGGTCGTAATAATTGATAGTAATAATTACCAATATGATTAACTTTACATATAAAACTTACCTTTGTATTTTTTGGGCCCTTTACTTTAAGGTTATATAACCAAATATATCATTACAACCGGTGTCATTATAACCGATTTCTACTGTATTAACTAGTTTTATCAATAAACATTTACAAATTTACCTTCTAATGGTATGTTTTCCAAAACATTGATAAATTTAATGCATAATTTATGTAAAAAAGTTCTTTCAAGATCTGCTTTTAGTTTATTTTCTGGTGATAACTCTTTATCCTTTTTTTGTAATCGGTTCCATAGTTTTTGCCATTTAGGTACTTGACGCAATTCCAATATTCTTCGTCTCTGAAAAAAAAAAAAATATTAAATGTTAATGAATGTTAAAATAAACATCACAATTTATTAGTAAAATAATTATAGTTTTGATAAATTCCTACAAGGTTTTTTATTACGTTAACTGTTAAGTATTCATCTTGATTTATTCACAATTAACACAATACAAAGAGTGCATCATTATTTATCTAAAAATAAGAAAATTCTTATGATTTATTTAATATTTAAGAGGAAGCCACACCAGGGTGTTTGTACATTAAGCAAATGTGTGTTTGATAGAAGTAGAACAGATTCTGTGTTGTGAGCTTTAATTTTACGTTGAGTTGGCCTAAAATCAATCTTAATGGTAAGAACACTCAGAACATTAAAATATTTATCTCTCGTCGGTTTTTATGATATTTTAAATTTTACGTAAGTTGTGAGTATGTAAAATATAAAAATGCTCATAAGTCAAGTCATAACTCTAAAAAATAAAATATGGTAAAAACCGACGAGATAACAGATAATGTTCTTACCTTCAATTTTGATCATAGGTATATTTACTCTTTTAAGCTAACAGCAAAATAATCAATTCTAGCATTCTCTTAATCTTTTGAATATATTAAAAGTTATCAATTCATTGTGATATTTTTAAAAAGTAAGTTGAATAATAAAAGGTGACAACACGTGATAAAAAAAGTTAAAAGGGGATATATTATAATAAAAGATTAGATTACTAATAAGTTATGACTATTTTATCAAATACATTATTACATTTCAACTTATAATAGAAATAAAATACATACTTCTTGTAAACTACACCAAATTGATATTGATACAAGTTTTTTCATTTTGTTTCTAACTAAATCAGTTTCCATGCATTGAAAACAATGATTTAAAAAAACTACTAGAGCTATTTGTTCTTTAATGCTGTGATCATCAGAGAGACTAGCACGTAAAACTTGATCAATAAATCCATCAAATTCATCTGGTTGCTTTTTTAAGGCCTAAAAAAAAATATATATATACATATATATCTAAATAAAAATAAATTATTATTTACCTGCCAAGGTGCTACTCGTTCACGAAACTTTTCGTTTAACATTATAACAATGGACATCATATGTGCAAACGTAGCATTTGCAGAGATATAATTAGGCCACAAATAGTTTTCTAAAAATTGACTGAATTCCAAAATCATAATACGTCGTACTGAAAAACTAATATATAAAAATTATTTTAGTACTAATGATATATACCTTAGTATAACAATACACTCTGAAAATAATAATCCAAAATAATTATCTTCTCAAAATTAATTATGAGTTATAGCTAAACATTTATATAAACAGCTATAAACCAGGTATATTTATAGTTTATTATTTATTTAGACAAAAAACAAAATTTTAAAATTAGGAGTGTATTTTAAGCATTATGCTTATTTTAATATTTTCCAAGCAAAAACTTTAATGAAAAGGGAAGGTATATGGCAATATTCTTCAGAACTAAAAAATACACTTTTATGAGAAACCATTTATTATAATTTTTTTAGAAAAGAAAATATCCGTATAAATATGATATGTGTTCAGTGTTGTATAGTCTATTCCTTAAAAACTGAATATTTATTTAAGGGCAAAATAACTTCAGAAATAATTCAATAGTTAAGAATATTTTTCTAACCTAAAATATATTCAATAGAAATTAGAAACATAATATTATGACATTATGTATATTACTTGAATAAACTGTGAGACTAACTAAATTTTCAATTTTATTCTTTATAATCTTTATCTTGGAACTTGTTTTCAAGAATAGTTTTAATTTCTTTTCTTATTCAAATAAAATATGTTTATCTTAATATATCTTAAGACGACATGACGCCTGAATGTATTTGCTCCGTCTTACAAATGTATAACATAGCAAATTTGCAAAAGTTTTACTGTTTTACAGTACATTTACTTACTACCAAATTTAAAGATAAGAATTAAAAGTATAAGTGCTCTCATATTAGTTACTTTTATATTATAATTTTAAAACGAGTTATACGGATGAAGGATACAAATCAAATTTTAATTATAATTTAAATAATATGTTTAGGAGATAGGTACTATTTAATAGTAGTACATAAAATATATAATGAAATAATAAACTCATAAAAAATTGAAACTAAACACTTACATACTACAGTGAACATCCTTATAAGGTTAGGTTACCCCCTAAAAGACGGAATTTTCCTTATAACGGAAACTCCTTTATTATGGAAAATCAGTTGGTACCGAGCGATTCCGTTATAAGGAGGTTCTACTGTATATATTTTATTTTGTTTGAAAAATGTATAGTCGTTACGTTACTTATCATGAAATATATTAGAATCCAATGATTTGATTATTTATCAACCACAAATTTATTTTACAAGGATAGGCATCAAAAATAAAAACAACATAAATTAGGTCTCTTTTATTAAAATTAACACTGTGGCCCTAGTTTGCCTAGTTCCGCCTTTGTACCTAGACATGAGTTATTAAATAGTGTTATGGTCTAGGAGCGTAGTTTTTTAATTTATTAAATGCTGAGTAAATCCCTAGACCAGTGGTCTCAAACTAAAATTAAAAGCGCACCATATATATTTAAATGTATGTTTAACCATCTATTTGTCCTAAATCTATTTTTTGATAGAAATTTTATTTTTTAATTTAAATACAGCAACTTACTTAGACTTATAGATCTCTTCATTGTAAATATTTTCAACAACCTTGGCATCATAAGGTAAGTATTGATTGGAATCCAAATTTGGTGCCCAATACTTAGATGCTATCTGCAAATGTAAGATGTGAAATTTAATAATAATTTTGTACCCATATTAAGTTCTTAAAAATTGTCAGTAATGAGAAAGTTATTTTTATAAATGTATTAGTTAAATTCAGATTGAAATAAGAAATAAAATAGATAAATTATATCGTTGAAATCGGCAGATGCCAGACTATAGTAGAGAACATACAATAACAAATAAAATACATTTCATAAAATTATGTGAATTAAATATTTACTGTAAGCTACTATTAATAACAAATCTATAAATATTAATTACTAAATTGCAGCATTTTAATAATAAAAGTATCTCTTCAGAGAAATGCTCAGCTCTGAACGAATTAAGCATATCCAATTTGTAGGTACTATGTACTTTTACTATAAACAAATGAAAGAACGTCTATCCAAGGACCCCTATAATACCTTTGATAAAAATAAATGAACTTGTCGAACATTTTCTAGTTTTTACTCCAATATTTAGTATAAAATATCAGATACCTATTACTTATAAATTATAACTATGAAAGTCAACTTGTCAATGAATGGATCAAAAACGTAAACGTTCAAGAACTTAATTCAAGTTCATTTCTTGAAAATTAAAAATAAAACGTGTTCATATGCATGATTACTGAAAATTTTTAAATTATATTATACCTGTGTAATACGATCGGCATTGATCTGATCTATGGTTGGGGCAAGATTTAAGACTACAGCTTGCTTAGACTCGGACATTATGATTGTGTGTTTTTATTCAAAAACATTAATTGAAAACAAATATTTAAACACAATTAAAAACTATACAGTCATTATTATTTAAGGCAATAATAACACTAAAGAGTAAAGAGTTGTAAGTTGTGGTCACCGGTTCGTTAATTTTTAAACGCACGAAAACGTTGAACACACAACAACTTTATAGTAGTTCAGTAGTAGTTGTAAACACGAAAAACACGATACCTACAGGCTATAATCACATTTATAGATAGTTTAAAAAGAAAAATGATACTAGTTATCTATGATAGTGGTACAGAACGCCTGTATCCATGGTTAATGGTTACCAATTATAGGTTATGTAAAATTTGTAAGAAAAATTGAAAATAATATAATGTGATTTGTAAAATATATTCAGTTTTTATTGTTTTCAAAATTCAAAAAAAGCTTTTTTCGTATTTTTTTTTTTTGTTTTTAGAATTTTGGATAAAAATAAATTTTTACTATTGTAAAATATTTGGTTGTTTTATTTGTTGGACTACTTTTTAAGAATGTCACGATCTATTGTATTTGGGATACATGTTGGAAACTCTACCGCATCAATAGCCATATCCAAAGTAAATATTATCCAAGTGTTTAAATGTTTTAAAATGTTCACTCATACAAGTTATTTTGTTGTTCAACGTAATAAATACAAAACGGGTCATTTATGGCATTATTTAAATTGTAAATTTAAACCCTCAAATCTCATTCATTATTCACATTTCTTGAAGAGATGTGTCGTTCGTACACGACCGACCTAGTTCAATTGAACTATTCACTGAAGTAAACAATTCAAGCTAGTTCACATTAGAAGAACGACGACGTTCATCATTAATTTTACACTGTATACCGTATACTGGGTATATCTTATTCGTTCAATATTTAGGCTCACTACTACAAACTATTAAAATGTTAAACAAATAATTTCGTAATTGAAAGATTTGATATTCGATCGATTTTCTGTTTCTTTGTTTCGTTTACTAATCACTAATAGAACAATTATTTTCTGGTACCAATAAACTATACTTTCTTACATATAGTTTGTTAACTAGTTCAATTTGGTGAACGATGAACGAACAAACTAGCTCACCTAAGTGAACGACTAGGTCCCATCACTAATTTAATGATTAAAATACTTGGGTGTTATTATTAAATAGTTGATTAATGATTAATTATTGATATTCTTTAAAAACTAAAAATAATTCTATAGACGATAATATAGGTAATCCATACTTTGATTTTATTAAAGAACAATCAAAAATAAATTTTTATAATTTATAATTTTTATTTTAACCATTGTAACTGAAGTTAATTTTTCATTTCTTATTACAAATTTTTATGTTTTTTAGAGAATTTTTATATTTAAAAATTGAATTTTGTACTAGTAGTTTATTAGTTTATAAGTAATAATTAAAAGATTTAAAGTTATGACAAATGGAGTAGTGAACCAAAATTTTGTGGATGGAGTCCTGGTCCTGGCCTGTGCAACTCAATTCCTCTTATCTAAACATTAATACTTTTTTTTTTTAATTTCCTTTATAATCTATACAATAAATATCTAATAACTAATAACTATTAACAAACATTCATAAACATGTGACATAGGTCAAGTATGTTTTAGGCTCTACTTGGATTGTCTGTAGAGTTTTGATATGAAGCTGGTCAAACTTTTGATATGGTATTATATTTTGTCATGGATTCTAGAGTATAATAAAAAAGCATTTCTTTATTTTCTGAACTTAAAATATATATTTAATTAATATATTATTTGTTTTTAAATACTGAAGTACTCCTAAATATATTTTGCTTTGGAATATGCAATTAAAATTGTGTTGTCATTTCAAAAAGTAAAAATGTTTAATGTTTTTCTAAAATTATGAGTTCTTCAATAAACTAATTATTCAGTATTACTCTTCTTTGGATTTCAAAATATTTCTGTAACCATTTTACAGGAAGAAGGTAAGGTAGATGTTCTCGCAAATGAAGCTGGAGACAGAATAACACCTGCAGTTGTATCTATAACCGATGAAGAAACTGTAAGTTTAATTAATTTGTGAAATACAAGTTATTTTATAAATTTGTTATAATTTATTTTTAGGTTGTTGGAAATGCTGCTAAAACTGGTTTTATATCAAAACAGGCGAATACAATAACTTTTAATAATCGTTTAATGAACCTTTCATTGGATGAAACTGAAAAATGTTCATTTATAGAAACTAATAAGGTCAAAACAATTGAGGACGGAGGTCATCTTGCATATGAACTACCCTTGGAAACTAAGAAAAAAATTTATTCTCCTCAGTTTATTGAATCAAATATTTATAAAACATTATACGGTATTTATAAATTAATTGTTTGATAATTATGGTTTTTTTTTTCATTATAATTATCGAAATATTTGCCTTTATCCTATAATTCTGTTATCTTAAATTAATTAGGTATTGCTAAAAGAGCCACTCACAGTGAAGATACAAAATGTTCTTGTGTTGTTACTGTACCAGAATTTTTTGATGATCCCAGCAGAGAATCTGTTAGAAACGCAGCTATTCAAGCTGGATGGAATGTGCTTCAAGTTGTTAATGCTCCTAGTGTAACCCCTTTCACCTATGGAATAAATGTTACTGAACCTTTAAATGACACGTATGTAATTATATATCACTGATAAATGTATTTTTAAATGACATTTTTATTATGTTATGTAATATAGGTATATTTTAGTATATAGACTTGGTGGTATTAGTTGTGATGCAACAGTTTTATATGTGAATTCTGGTTTAGTGTCAATAGTAGCATCTGAACATACTAAGGCTATTGGAGGATATAAATTAATAGAGACACTGAAAGCTCATTTAATTGAAGAAGTCAAAAGGTACCTTTTTGAAATTAATAAAGTACTTACACTCTGTTCAAAATGAGATGATGACGCAGCGACCAAGTTGTGCGCATGGGCGTAGCTTTGTTCCGTGGCTGCGCCTGACGCGTCACTGTAATGGGGATGGAGTTTTACCATATGTCTGACCGCCGCCGAGTCATCATCTCATTTTATATATTATAGCTGGTAACAATATTTTTTAACTTTTTGAAGGAAACATCGATCAAATCCTTCAGAAAATGCAAGAGCTTCTGCAAAATTACAAAGAGCTACTGAAGATGCAGTTCATTTACTGTCTACATTAAAAACGGCAAATATATTTATTGAATCATTGACTGATGGAGTAGATTTTGCTGCCATGGTTTCGCAAGCCAGATTTGAATCATTAATTGCTCATTTGTTGTCTGATTTTGCTTTGCCAATTGAAGTTGTTTTAAAGAAAGCAAATCTTAAAAGTTCGGATATTAAAAAAGTATTTATTGAATTTTTATTCACAATTTAAATTTTAAATCTTGTGAAAATAAGTTATATGTTTTAATTAATATAGGTTTTACTTTGTGGTGGTCCACTTAAAATACCAAAGTTGAAACATTATATTGGAAACTTATTTCCACATGCGGATATACCAAATAGTATTAGTCCTGACGAAGTATTGGCTTACGGGGCGGCTGTGCAAGCTAGTTTCTTAGCAAAATATTGGAACGCAAATGATGATTTACCAGAACCTACCACAGAAGTTCACACATTAAATGAATCAATTACAATTGATGTTGGTATTAAAGAAATGTTTTATTTTTACCAATAACTTATCTAATGATTTTTTTAGTGTTGTGGTGAGACTGTAAGTTTTGATCAGAATGAAATATTACCTACTACAAAAAGTATAACAACTAGTGCTAATGTTGACAATATTACTTTAATAGCCACATCAGGAAACAACAAGATTGATAAATCTGAAGTAAGTTTATTTGAAACTTAATTAAACATCTAATATATTTTATCAATTTTTATTTAGGCACACATAAATCTAAAAACGGAAGGAGAAATTACTTTTACATTAACTGCCAGTGTGTAAGTAATACATTTATAACAAATTGTACAATGAATTACCATTAATTTTTTTTCTGTTATCTGTAGAGATCAATTACATGTTGAAGCAAAAGATATAGATACCGAACTGAAATCAACTGCTATATTTGTAGCCGTATAACTTGATTTACAATAAACAAAAAGTGCATTCTATTTACTTTTCTCTAATTTCAGAACCTACATTCTGATTTTTTTTAATCATTCCTTGAAGACCTTTATTTATTATTATTAAAGTAAACCCTGAAATATCTTCCTTGGCTCCAATAGCAGCAGGTGTCTTTAAAGGAGCCATATCCTCTACTATTCTGGTCAATCAACATTCAGCAGATCAACCGACAATTCCTCACACTAAATTGCAGATTTTGCCAACGACCAAATAATCTACTCCTAAATACAAAGATTCAATAGCCTACAAAAAATATAGACCTCATGTTAACCTAGTGCACTAAACGGAAAATAGAAATAAATCACAAGAAATCCTCACATTTGACTTTTACCCTAAAACTGAAAATCATACCACCTGTCACCTAAAATATACAAAAATCCTCAAGCTCTCGCTATTTAGGCATAATTTTATACCAATGGCAGACCATTTAAAAAGCAAACAAATCCTTCCTAACTCTGAGGAAATCTAAATTATTCCTATAAATTGATGCCTATTTGGACATATATGTATATATTATCCAACTATGAGGTGCAGCCAAAAAATAAAATTTAAACCTTCCAATCAATAAATGTATAATTATAGATTTGATGTTTATCTACACTACAATATTATACATTTAAAAAGATATCAATATCTGTATTTAAAACGTTATTGTTTTTTTTTTTAATCAAAATATGTTTATTGTACTAAAATAATTAAATATTTATTGTATTCTAAATTAATGATTTTTAAAGTGCATATATTATGTAGTTACTAATACGTATTTAGTAGTGTTGTAATTTATGAGTTTGTGGGTACTGAAGGTAATATTGATATTAGAGAGGGGGGTCTTATTTTGCAAAGAAAAATTTAAGCCCCTCTAAAATTCAATCAAATCTCCGCCTATGACCCTTCCCTAATGAGAAGTTATGTTTTTTTTTCGAATTACTTTTCGTTTTTTCCTCTGTCAAAATATGAAATTTTAATACAAGGTTGTATTATACTCTATGGTCTATAATATATTTTTATAAGCTTTTGAAAATGTTTTACCAAAGATCATATTATTGTATATGATTCTAAACAAAGAAAGAATTATGCAGTTTAATGAATCAATGGTATATAGTTATCACAGATATGGTTGCACTGTACCTGATATTCTTATCAAAATATGTCAACAAACATTATTGTGATTTGTGGTTTGCTTGAAGAACTATAGTTACTTTCTAGGGTCTACTTACTAGTTACTATACAGTAACTACAACTAGTGACAAGGAAATCTGGACAGTGAAAATTGAATGTCTTGTGGCATAATGTTAAAAAACATTTTTGTACTTTGACACTTATTATTTTTTTAGTTTGTTAAATAAAATAACTTAATATTTTATAAATAATGGCAAATCAATATAAAGGATGTTGTGTGTCTATTAATTGTGTGGATGGTTCAGTCGTTCAAGGTGAAGTGAGCGGTATGTCGGATGACAATGAAACTCTAATCCTAAAACGACCATTTAAAAATGGTATACCACATACTGAAAAAGAAATTCGTTTAAAGTAATGCTATAATAGTACAAAGTGAATTAAACTCAGATAAATATTTTGTTTTATTATGTTTTAAACTAGAGCCTCGATGATAGAGAACCTAAAGATTATAAAAGCGCAACTAGAAAATGAACCAGTTATCAATAATAGCCAAGTAGCCAAAAATATTAAAAAAAGTGTCCCAGTACCTAAACCAAACAATGTCAAGCAAAAGAATAAAACAAAAATTGCTTCTAATTCTGAACCTGGTTGGTATATTTAATGGAATTTTTAATACCTACATATTTAGGAACATCAAAGATGTTGAAATAATATCTCAAGAAAATTAAATTAATGAGATTTTATGTAATATTATGCAATATTCTTTAAAATTATTACACCAACTCATACATGAGATCATTTGATCTATAGTTGAATAATATAATTGTATATTAATTGTTGTCTACCTATGTAGAACAACCACCGCAGAATTTTACAAATCATAAAGAAAGAAATGATGCTTGTTTTGGTGTATCACTTGATACAATTGTCAAGGAAGATTTTGATTTCGAAAAAAATTTAGCTTTATTCAACAAAAAAGCTTTTTATAATAAAATTCATAAGAAACCAGATCTTGTTCCACATGAAAAAGTTTCAAATAAATATAAACATAATGAGAATGTATTACATTCTACTCCAGTCAAATTCAGACAAGTTACAGTTCCTTCCCCTGCTATCAATGAGTATATAACAGGTAATTGTATACTATGCATAATCTGTTCTAACTAAACTAATCACTTCACATGTTATTTCAATAATACAATATTTCTTATTCCAATATTTTTTAGATGATGGACTAGTTGTTCCAAGTATAACATCAGAATTACGATGGAAACTGTTTAATCTAGTGGAAGAGAATGGTTTAACAACAGGACGTCAAAATGAGATAATTGGGCGAGCTGCTACTGAAATGGTGTTGCAACTTTTAGGTGGAGGTTATAGGTAAAATATTATATCAAAAAATATTTTGTCTTTGAACAAGTAATTTTTTTTTATTCTACACTTATAGATTTAATCCCAGAAATGAACACCAATGGCCTAGAGTAGTGGTTTTATGTGGACCTAATCGATCAGGTGCAATGGGTGTGAATTGTGCAAGACAATTAAGCAGTTATGGTGTCCATACTGTAGTTGTACTTTCTGAACCAGGATTGTATACTCCACAGTTAGCTAATGAAATGGCTTTATATCAATTTACAACTGGTACACTTATTACTAGTGCAGCAGGTAATTAAACTAAACTATTTTTTTCTTGTTATCAATACTATGGAAAACTACTGACAATTAGTACAAATTACAACAAGTACTAAATGTATTCACTTTCCTACAAATAATATTCAATTTTTATAGAATTTAAAAAATATGTTATTCTAAAAATAAGCTACTGCTTAGAATTTAACATATTAATTTGGTTAGGTACTGAGTTAGGTAGATTTTAGAGCTCAGATGAAGTGTTAAAAATATAATATATTATATTACTTATAATAAAAAAAAATATTTAGGTCTAATATATTTTATAAATACATATTTTTCTTTTTAGAGTTGCACGGTTTATTAGATCCAGATTTTGTAGTAGTATCTTTGGCTGATGAACAAACTGATACTGTATCTCGAAATATTACTAACTGGGCTAAATCAGTTAGATCACCATTAATGGCCATTGATCCTCCATCACAAGGTACACCTTCAGTAGTAGTGAAATATTCTCTAGTACCTGCTTTACCTTTATCTTACAGTGAATCAAATGGTAAAATTTATCTTTGTAATATGGGTATACCTACTCAAGTATTTCATTTAACTGGAATCCAGTATAAATCACCATTTGGTTCTAAATCTGTAATACCCTTACACAATAATGAGTGATTTATTACAATTTTAATAATTATTTGTTTTTGACGAATCCTAAAAGATGATTTTAATATAAGTACTTATATGTTTTGTGTCCAATTTTTTTTTTTTAATGGTCTTAAAATGTATTCAAATAATGTTCAATACAATTTGAATAATTTATAATTATATATTTTATTTTTTCATGGTTCGTTTGCATGTTATTGATATGTCAATAATTAGTTTACCTATCAATTTTTACTGATATTTTTTTACATTAAATCTATTTTGTGTATTATATTGTCCGTTAATATTTCCCCGAACTGATATTAAAACTTAAAAGTATATTTAAATGTTCTAATCATTCATGTATTGTGTATATTGAGTTGATTTATAAAACAAAAATATTTTAGTTATTATAATAATGGTAAATATATTTATAATGTATATTATTTTTTTATAAAAATTTTTATTTACGTAAATATTGCTGTCTAATTTTTATTTTTACTTTTAACTATTCAATTTTTAACATTTTATTAACATTTTGTAGATGTTATATTCATATTCACATAAATGATTATTATTATATTGTAATAAAAAACAACAAATAGCCCACCATCATAATCTACATAAATTAATTTAAAATCTAGTATAATTGGCAAATTGATGATGAAATATATTAGATTATTTTTAATAAAACAATAAAATTGTACTTGAGTATATGTATTATATTTTTTTTTAATTTCTAATTCGATAATGATTATTTATTGAGTTTAAAAACAAATTTGATGTGAGACGGGTAATATACAGTAAGACCTCTATCATCCAAACTAATTTGGACTGCACCTAGTTCGGATACAACAATTAATTGTTTTAATACTATATAGTATATACGATTGAAGGGGTGGACTGGGTTTTATGATTCCCAGGATACATGGTACAATTTTTTTTAGAGGGGTGGTAAGATACAATATGGGAAGCAATACCATAAAACAAAATTTAAAATATTTACAGTCACATAATAATAATTATATCTATTATATAGTGGGTAGGTTCTAAAATATATGTTATGCATCATGGTTTATACATTTTTGCTAAGCCACTACACTGATTATATATACAAGAGCTAAAAGCGTATTGATGCTTTTAAACGTAAATTGCAGTTCAGATAATCAAGGTTCTACTGTATAATTATCTTTAGCCTATAATATAAGTCAGCAATACAACTTAACTTGTTAGTAGATTTTGAAAATCAATGGGATCGAACAAGTAATAAATTCTATCTATTTATGTAATGTGTCCCGGGGGTAATTTAATGGACGGTGTCATCTGATAGTAGTTTTGAAAAAAAACTACTTTAAAGGAAGTACTTTTTTATTACTTTCAAAAATGAAAATGTTTGACAGTTTGTTTTTTCTTGATTATTGAATAAAAATAATTTATAAATTTTTGGTTTAGTTTTGGTATATAAACAAAATAAATACAATAAAAAACCTTGAACTATACAGTATATACAACTATACACATCTATATAGTTTTTTTTAAATTTACATAAAAATCATAAAATAAAATTTCAAATTTAATGATAATATTAATTTTTTTAATTTTTAATTTTTTATTTATTCTTCAAGAAGATAATGGGCCCCAATGAACATGTTTGTGTGGGGGGCCATGAGTTCACAATTTGAAATATAAATACATTAAATAGTTCTTATAAATTAAATATTTACAATTTGTAATATACATTTCTCACATACCTAAAGTTAATATTAATAATATAAGTAATATATATCTTCTTCTCTTTGTTTATATTATATGGTATTATGTAAATAAATGTGTAGTTAAATAATACAATATAATATGGTAATATAAAACTAAAATTAACAATAATTAGTAAAGTCGTACAACTAATATGATAAATAATGCAGTAATCCTATATGTCTGTTATGAGTCTGTCTAAATTTTGTTCTTGTAATAGCCAAAGTGTAATTTTTTTTTAAGAATCTTAAAAGAGTTGCTGTGTTTAATTTCTATTGGTAGTATATTGAAAATTTTTGGACCAATATATAGGTATGTGGATTGTGTTAAATTTGCTGTGAATAGTTGGTACTTTGATATTAGATATTTGCCTAGTATTGTGTCCGTGTTCAATTTTTAAAGTAAGTTTATTTTTAATTATGTAAAGTACCGACTCTTTATAAAATAATTTTTTTATTGGTAGTACATTCATATCATTATATAAATATTTTGTGTGGTATCTTGAGTCTTTTTTTAGGATAATTTTTAGTATTTTGTTTTGGATTTATTTTAATGGATCTATAGTTGTATCATACGTACCTCCCCATATAGAAATACCATAATTAATTATGGATTCTATTAATGCTTGATACACTACTCTAATTGTCTTAAGTTCTAGGATATCTGTTAAATTTTTAAGTTTTCTTAATTTCTTTGTTAAACATTTTATGTGGTCATTTCATTTAAGATTATGACACATTTCTATACCCAAGTATTGACAGTTTTTAACTATTTTTACAAAGGTTTGGCATGTACATATATTTTGATTTAAACAGTCATTCTCATGTATACATAGATTTGTTTTATTTGGTTGATTCTAATTAACTATAAAGTGTGGTAATATGAAGGTTTTTTCTAAATTAAGGAATAAATTATTTTCACATAGCCATTTTTATATTTTACTCATGTCGGATTGAACACTAGCAAATACTTCATCCCAGGATTGGCCTTCAATGAAAAGTACTGTATCATCTGTGTAGCAAACTAGTTTTCGGTGTGTATTCAAGTTATTAATTTGGTTTATATGTATATTGAACAGTGTAGACGATAGACTTGTCCCTTGAGGTACACCACATATTATTGACGTTTCTTCGCTCAATTCATTGTTTATTCCAACGTGTTGTTTTCTATTTTTGAAGTATGAACTTAATAAATTCTGAGCCGTTCCACTGATACCATGTGTGTTAACATTTTGTAGTAATATTTTATGATCTATAATATCTATATCAAATAATTTTACTAGATCCAAGTACACAGTTGTAAATTTTTTTTTATTTTCGAAAAAGTTATAAATATAGCTTGATACTGTTGAAATTGTTTGTTCGGTACTTTTACCAGGTCTAAAACCGAATTGGGTACATGATAGAAGATTATTACTTTCAAGGTAATGGACTAATTCTTTTTTAATAATTTTTTCAAAAGATTTGGCAATATTTGATAATTGTGAGATTGGGCGGTAATTTTCAATGTTAGATTTGTCACCTTTTTTGTGTATTGGTAGTATTACAGAAATTTTAAAGCATTAGATGTTGATCACAGTAGATGTTGTTATAGCTAAATTGAAAATGTGAAATATTGGTTTAATCAATGAATGTACCGTAAAAGGGGGTGAGTAGGGTCATGGAGGTGAATCGGGTCAGTGTTTTGTATTTTTCTTATTTAATGTGATAACAAATAAAATAATAATGATATCAATAATGTTAATGTGTCTTTGGAAACTAGAGACGCATTACAAAATTATAGATATGTCACAATCATATGATATGATTTTTTTCTATTATCAGTAGATAGTGCAATCTGAACCTTATCGTGTGTTGAATTTCCACAGCTCAACAAACTTTATGTGGAAATCGCAGATCAAAGTAAGTACAGTGCTTGAAATAAGTTTTTTAAGTTACTTAAACATATTTTGAACTCGAAAATATTTCTTTCGTTCAAATATTATAGATATTTATATTATTTTTAAAAATCTAAAAAAAAAAAACAAAAAAAAATTTGATTTTGGGGTGAATAGGGTCAGTGTGTATAATATATTAATTGGTACCTACCTATAGATTTCTTCCTACGTACGTAATATATTTTTGTTTTTGCTGGATTTTTTTTTGTTTGGATTCAAATGTGTAGGTTGTTATAGGTAGGACATAACAATATATGTGTTTAAACAATTATATAGTGTATATGTCTAAACAACAAGTTATTTTTGTTGTTTTTTGTTTTAGAAATGCCTCGCGAATATATACCTGACACAACTAAGAAACAAAGGAAGAAAAGATTAAAAGTTCAACCAGGAAAAAGCATAAAAGGCAATGATTTTAATATTTCTGAAAGTGAGGATGACCCAGGAGAAGAAAACTTTAATGAAGCTGATACACCAGTGGACATTGAAATTTGAAATGATAGTTAATGAGACCAAAGAAGATCAACAAAGCTCAAGCTCAAATTTAATTAATGTGGGCCAAATGTCTAATATTATTATAAAAAATAATATCAAAGAAGGCACATGGGTCGTGGTTAAGTATGGTGAAACTAAGAAATTATATTTTGTTAAAATCGTACAAATATTACAAAAAGGTGAACTTTATGAAAGGTCATTTACCAGATCCAGTAACTTCTCAAGTAGCTACAACGATGAAACCAAAGAACCTATATATATATTTCCAGATATCATTGACTTCTACATATTTAAGCTAGATGCTATTGTAATGATAGTTCCTCCACCAAAGAGTCTGCGCAGGGGTCGAATGCAATTTACTGTGAAACTAAGTGATATTTTAAATAGTATATAATACCTAGGTAGTAAAAAGTTACCTATGTAAAGTTTTATTGTTACCTATATGAATGTGCTTATTTAGTATTATTTAAAAGTGTCATTACCTATCTAAAGTGAATTTAAAGACTGGACTGTTATATTACATATCTACCTACTTATTAATTGTTTAAGAATTGTATTAATTTGTTAAGTTTGATTAAAAACGAAAGTATTATAATGTTAAGAAAAATTCTTATTTAAGTCAGTTTTATTTATTTTTATTGTTATATGAGGGTATTTATTTGGTATTGTTAAAAAATATCATAAGCAAATGTTGTTAATTCAAGGACTGAATAAATTGTTAAATTAGTATTATAAATAAAAGAAAATATTATTATGCGTAATAAATAAAGCATTTAAGAAAATTCTTTAAAAAGCCAGTGTTGTTTATTTTTATTTTTTATATGAAGGTGCTTATTTTCTATTGTTAAAAAAATATTATTACCTGCCTATTGCTTAAATATTGTATTATTAATTCAAAAATGAAAGAACTGTATTCATTAATTTAAACTTCAATTGTGTTTTTTTTCATTTTTACTACTTTAAACTATTTTTCACTGATCAATACATTTTATAGGTATAACTTAACATTTTTAAAAATTTATATTTCTGACCCTATTAACCTCTGGGACAGTGTGAATAGGTTTTTAGAGCAAAATAATCATGTGACCCTATTCACCCCATAGTGGGTATGAATAGGGTCACATTTTTAAAAAAATATATAAAAAAATTTGGTTATGCGAATGTATTTTTTTATAATAAATTATATTGGGTGACATCTTACCTTTCATTAAAAAAAAAAATAATGAACCTATGTTAAAAACTCTAAGAGATATTTTCAAAAAACCTTTAAAATTGACCCTATTCACCCCCTTTTACGGTATGTTTAATTTGAGCATTTTTACTGAAATTCCATCTAATTCTGGAGATAAATCATCTTTTAAAGCCTTTATTGCTTTTATAATTTCTTCATCATTAATTATGTAAAATGTATTAAATGACATATCTGTAGTATTTGAGATTAGTTGTTCAGTGTATGTACATTCTATGTTATGTCTATTTTGTCTTGTAAGTTTTATTTGGTTATACATGTTTTGTGCTGCATTTGTAAAGTACTCATTAATTCGATATTTCTTTTGATTTATCTGCAGGGTGCAGTTTTTCACCAAATTTGTTATGTATAATAGTTTGAATAAAAGAATTTGTTTTAGAACCGTTTGTCACATTTTTAATAACTTTCCAGTTTAGTTTCGAGTCATTTCCGTCTTTTTTTAATTCAGATTTATAAAATTTAGTTTTAGCTTCTTTTATCGTGTTAGTTAAAGTATTCCTATATTTTAAATAGTACTGTTTAAGTTTTTTGTTTAATAGATGCTTTTTTAAACTCAGATGTAATTTATCTCTACGACGAATTGATATAACAATTGCAGTTGTTGCCCAAGGTTTAATTTTTTTGGTTTTTAATTTTTTTTTATTTTTTGTAAAAATAATTCTTCATTTTTTAAAATTTCAATAAATTTATTCATCGAAAATATGATATAATATCATTGTACTTATAAGAAAACGATTCTGAGCGAAGATGGTTAGTCTGTAGTCAGCCTATGATATTACTAAGTATATTTAATGATATTATTGTGAATAAAGTAATTTATATATTATAATCTATTTACGTGGAACCTTGTTTTAAATTTTCAATTCTTCGATATAAAATTTTAAAATTTTATAAATTTTTAACTAAAAATTAATTTTAAATTTGATAAATGTTGTCAAAATTTGAACTTCAAACACTCATAAAAATTTAATTTGATTTGCTTGTAGACATTTTTTTTTGATAAAGGTAGACAAACTTATGAAGAATCTTGTATTACATTAATTTCAAATTTTAGATTTAAAAAGAAAAATTGTTATGAATTTCTAACTCAAAATAATTTGCACATTTTCGTGAATTTTACGTATTTTGTCAATATTAATTGAACTTTAAATGTTTCTAAAAAGTATAGTTTGATTGGTTTGGTTTTAATCACAATTTATTATTAAAGATAATATTATACTCTATTAAGCATATCCACAGATTAAATGAACATTTTCATAATTTCATTTAATCTGTGGAATATCTGTCAATAATTCAATACTTGAATACGCTGCTATTATTTGGTCATCCCATCAACAATTACATATTAATCAAATAAATAAAGTACAAAATAAATTTATAAAAATGAGCACATTTCGTTGCGGGATTAACCCGTATACTTTTAAATCTCTAACTGATAGACGTGTTGAATTTGATGTTACCTTTATTTACAAATTATTAAACAATGATATTGATGCTCCTGATTTACTTGCTAAATTATCTTTAGCCGTTCCTTCTTTTTATTCCAGAAATCCCCAAACTTTTAAAACAAATTTTCAGACCACTAACTATGGTTATGCAGCCCCTATTGATCGTGCTTGTCGATCTATTAATAATATATCAAATATTGATATTTTTAATGATTCTTTGCCATCATTAATTCTAAAACTCAAAAGTTGTACTTGTTAATATTTTCTTTAGCTTATTCTTTATTCATGTACTAATGTTCTTTTTTCTTATCTTGTAATATTATGTAATACAGTAGAACTTCCATATAACGGTCACCGAAGGGACTTTAAATAATGATCGCTATTTAGAGGTGTCCGTCCTACAGAGGTAGGATAACACTCGAAGGGACTAAAAAAATTGACCATTAATGGAAGTTTTACTGTATCTATTATTATAATCTGTACTATACTAATACCCCTGAGGAGTCGATATATAATAATAAATAAATAAATAAATAAATAAATAAATATGAGGAACTTTTTATTCAGTTTTAAAGTTTTTTGACCAAAAGTAAAAATTATTTATTGACAATAATTAAAAACAAATTTAAAAAAAATCAAAAATATATTATGCCTATAAATAACTTAGGTCTTAATATTTTGAAAATGTCATCATGGATGGAAGATGTACTGATAATAACCAGTTATAATAAAAAAATATGTGTTGTACATTGCGGAGACAGAGTGTGGACGTGCATGAGCCATTGCACCAGTTACGTGCAATGCGTATAGAGCATGCACGGCTAGCACTTAGCCCAACGCTCCACGACCCAGGTTTGAAATCACACCAGCCTGTGGGTGTAGAAGTACATACACTTTGAGTTTTTATTCTAAAGTAAGAATAAGACCATGGAATGTAGAAACATTAAAAAGTAAAAGGAGTTAGTCAGAGTTTTAAAGAGAAGAAAGGTGAATATTTATTGAGTGCAGGAAACTAAGTGGAAAGGCAAGGAAGCAAAGGAAATTGGGGAGGAGTGTACCCTATTGCCTGGGGAGGCGAATTTATATTTTCATATTATTATTGTATATTAATTGTATAAAAAATAAATTAACTTATGTTATATATTTAATTTTTATTATAACCTTCTGTTAAAAGCAAATATTACAGCTAAAAAATGTATATAGTTTTCATCAATTAGTCGGAAAATAATATTAATAATTACAAACAATATTTAAGGTTAACTATAAACTAAGAAAGGTGTTTTGAGTTGGCATTATTGATAATTGAATCAGAAATAACAAGTAAGTAAAGCAGATTTTGAAGAAATTTTCACTTTATTTTCAAATATTCAATCTAGGAGAAAGTTATAAATAAATATACCTATCTAGTTTATAATTATTAATAATATTCACAGAAAAATAGAAATTAAAATAAATTATAAATTTGTGGAATGGAGTAGGCATGAAAATAAATGAGGGGATGGAACTGTGAAATGAAGAGTAGTAGAGGTTGAAGAAAGGAAGATACAATATTACTTTGAATAATTAACAATATGTAAAAAACATGTAGAAATATACATTAAAAGGTAACTGTTTTAAATTGTAATTATTAATTGTATACAACTTAAAAATATATGTGTACTCATTTACAAAATGTAATATTAAAATCAACTAAAATCCTTGTATTTCAAAAAGTAGTTGATTTTATTTCATAATACTGACATGTTCAATAAATATAATATAATAATATTATAGTTAACTTTTACAATATTTTTTTTTTGAATTCTTGTTATATTAAAGTAAATAATTTGAATAATTTAAGTTAAGTAAAGATTATCAAATAATATTAATAATATAGGTACCTATACTTTATTTGTGTTATTTTCAATGACAATATGCAGTTTATGTATAAAATATTTTATATCATGGTATAGAAACATGACAATCATAATAACAATAATTAAGTAAATAGCTTTTGTTATTAAAATGTAAATTTTAAACAAATATTTTGTCAATAATATGATTTTAAAAAAAAATTATATAAATTAAAAAATTATGATTAATAAAAATGTACAAATTAATTATAAAAAAAGTAGTACATATTTGTAAGATAGAAACCAAAACATAAAATTACACAAAATAAATCACAGACAACTGTTATAAAAAATATTACTTGTAGGAATTCTTTTCAAAAATTTGTTACTGAATGGACTCTGGAATGAAACATAATATAAAAAGTAAGTTGAATACAGCATAATTAATTTAGAATTAAAAATTACCCTAGAATATACACTCTGTCAAGCAAGAGAACACGCCAATTTCTGACAGACCGCGGTGTGTTCGCTCCCTGAACAGAATATAGATTATTTGCTATGCCATTCATGAACATAGGTCATAGTTCATAATTAATAACATCGATTACCTATATGAATATACACTAAATGGTAATAAGTACCAAAATTATTTATATAACTATAATCACTGAAATAAAAAAAACATTTGACTAAAATATTAACTATAAATCCATTTTAAAATTTTGAATGACAAAGTTTGGAAAAATGTGATATCATACATTGAACCTAAGAACCCTGATTTTGAATAAGTTATTTACAGGATTAGATAAGACTTATGTGGCGGGGCATGCCTGGCGTAAGCAAGGACCTCTAATTAGGCAGATAATAGAGGAAGACCCTATAGGCAAAAGACCTTAGGGAGACCCAGGTTGAGGTGGGAAGGATATAAAAAAAAAAACAATAGGACCAGGAATCAGATGGAGAGAAGCGGCAGAGGACAAGAACAGATGGCAAGATTTGTATTTAGCGACATGGTCTTAATGGCCGAAACCAAGAAGAAGAATCACTGGATTACACGGCTCAAAAGATTTTTGAGGCTTGGGGCAGAATATTATTAAGAAGCCCTTTAACCCCAACCTAACATTATAAACACACATTTATTCAATTTTAATTTAGATTTGAATCAAATAGAATTTTAAACTTAATTTAAAACGAGCAACATTTCTTACCTGTTTTTTTTTTTTAAATCCGATAGGTATTTCATTATCTTTACACAATTCGAGAAATGCTTTTAGACCTCAATAATTCAACTGTAATACTCATTTCTATACTTTACCTCTGTAAGATTTTATTGACTATCAAACTTTTCCAAATTCGGAAATAAACTGTAAAACCAATAGTGACCAATAATCATCATCGACCACTAATGATTAATAAAGCTTGAGTTTTGTAGCAAATGCTTTTTGGACAGAAAATGTGATGAAAAGATAGTTCTCAAATAAAAATTAATTTTGTTTAATCCTAATTAAAATGAAGTAAATATGTTGTACAACTTAGTAGTTATTTTCAAATAGTTTATTATAAATAATAGCTTATGTTATAAACTTATAACTTAAAGGCTTAAATATCACACAATATTTATGTCAGCTGGACATTAACAATTTTAATTTTAATAAAATTACAAGTAATTTACAATATATTTATATATTAATTGTTTATATATTTATATTATAATACATATTAATTATATTTGAAAGTATTGAAATGTTTTTTACAAAATAAACCAGTATATTGGTTTTATAAATAATCATAGATATTTTTAATTTAAAAATAAAAAGCTTTTATAAAATTAAAATTAGAGCAAATTTTATTCGTTATTTGTTATAATCAGTTGTTTACCTCAAGATTCAAATAATTTTTTATTATTGCTCATTGTAAAGACAAAATAAACTAATTGTTTAAAAGAAAGAACACTGGATCACTTAAGACAATATAATAGTTAATACTTTAAACTTTCAAAGCAGTGCATACTTATAATTAATTTATAAATAGTTTATAACTTACTCTTGGTTATTAAAATGAATTCCAGATTGATCATACATTTTTTTTATTATGATGAAAGAAAATAGAAATATTAAAATTCCAAGTACAAATATTATAATTTGTAGTTTAAACGATTGTCTAAGAAACATACGAATATGCACTTCATGCCATACAGATTCAGTCCATGTTGAATATTTTGGAGATGATAAATTATACTCTGAAAATAATTTATATAATATAATATATTATAGGAACAGTAAATTATAGTTTATATGTATAAAAAAGGAAAATAAAAACATACCAGGTATAATAAAAGCTGGGCTAACTGCATCAGTAACATTAGATGTTGTTGAATAACACGCGTTATAATTTCCTCTTAACCATATAGGCATAAAACCCTTTAAAACACATTTAAAATAAAATCATTGTATAAATCAAATATGTTCATAAAAATTCAAAAGTATTTTAGTACATTTGTTTATTATTAGGTAGTTATTATGTGAAAAGAGTTAATGTACCATTTGCTGTTCATAAATGTTCTACTATAATCAACAAGAATTTGCACAGCAATTGTCAAGCAAGTGCATTTTATTATTATGTGAGTATTACTATTATATATTAAACTGCTGACTTTCTAAAAATAGGTATTTATTGGCATATTTATAAAACACAATATATTTATATATTTAACTTGATACAGGATTGTTGCATTATCTGAAAAAATTATGATAAGTCTACTCCAAACTTTGGGACTGGGTCGATACCAACAATCGATATTAATATTATCCAAGCTTGGTATTATCGGTATATCAGGCATAGATTTATTAATTTTTTTTTTGAACCTATAGTAAAACCGATATAATGTAAGTAGTAGATCGCAATATTAATTTGTATGAAGGTTATAGCAATAATGCTATTTTTAAAAGTATTATAATATTCATTATAATTAATTAATTAACAACTAAATCCTTGCAGAAATTGAAGTTATTATGATGTGTTACATTATTTATATAAATTATCATATTAAAAAATATATCAGTTTATGGATCCAAAATGGATTTTACATAGACAATAATATATAATATATCAGGATATAGAACATCAAAAAAAAGTTTTATTGGTAAACCTCTACTTTTTATATATTAAGTTGATGTATATTGTATATAATAAAGTTACAGACCTGTTTTGTTCTATAGTTTAGACAATTTTCTTCATTTTGAACTTCATTAATTATTTTACTTCCAAAAGAAGCAAATAATAGGCGTGAAAGACTGGTGATGGTATTTGTGATCAAATCTATACTGATATAATAATTAGGGGGATTGTCAGGTAAATGCAGTGGTGAAGTCAATGATTGAAATACTTCACAATTCATAGACTTAACATAACAATCTAATAATTTGGTAACCTAAAATAAAAATGTTTGTTTATTATTTGCTTACACTAAAATAATAAATAGTTTATTACTTACATAGCTAGAATTTGCTTGTTTCAAACCAGTGTAGGTGGAGTTAGTAATAAATGTATAAAGGGAGTTACTAAGAGAAGTTGATATATGAGCTATGGTTTGTGGAATTGTAGAATTATTACCATATTGTATATTCTCAGCATCATCCAAAATGCTATGATAAAACCTTTATGAAATAAACAAACGAAAAATGTCTTTTATTTTTTTATAAATAATAATTAATAACATAATTACCAAAATACTACATGTTGTTAACTTATAACATAAAAGTATACTTAGATCAATATAGTTTTAAGTGATAAGTTAATTGTATTTTTAAAGTTTTAGATTTTGAGCATCATAATGAATGTATGGAGTCTAAGACGGTTAGGTTAGGTTAGGTTATCAAGTATAGTTTTATTAGTATATGGCTGTTTCTTCTTGTGTCACATTTACCAACAATTATCATTAAAAACATTATTTGTGGGAACTTAAAACTTTTTTTAAATATAGAAAGTCTCCACAACAAAAAAAAATACTAAATAAGTTTCAATTTACTAGTAAATTTATATTAAAATACTAATTTTTATCAAACTCTGCAATAATCAATATATTTAACTCGATTAATATCAAATGGAGATTCGTTCGAAGGTTCTTACCGTTACTGTCATCCATGATTCAAGCATTCTCAACGGTTTTTCCCCATGTTTACAAAGTCCACAAACAACCTCTATTTGACATAAACTTTGATGTACTAACCTTCACCCCAGACGTGATGGTGTCACCCAACTTCCTGGGCCACACCCCTAATGATTTATGCCTTATGCCTCCATGCATAATTAACAACTTATTCAGAAAATGTATTGCCGCCAATTTTAATTTGTGTACCTTGGTATTCACTGATGGGTCAGTAACACAATCAGGAGAGGCTTTTGCTTACTTTTCCCAGAATTACATATAGTCATCCTCCAACTTGTCTGCTTTCGTCCCTACGTTCACGGCTGAATGCTGGACTATCCTAGAAGCTCTCACATGCATAAGTTTTCTCCCCTGCGGAGATTTCCTTATTGTCTTTGATTCTCGAGTTAGTATTTTAGCAATCGTCAGTAACCCCTTAATTTCTAAGTGCTCCCCCATAATTCTAAAAATCCGTGCATTACTACTAACCCTCAAAATCAGATCATTCTCCATATCCTTCCTATGGGCTCAAGGGCATATAGCAGTGGCGTCATTTCAGTTTTCAATAGAGGGGGGCAAATGTTTTAACCGGCCCGAATGGGGAAAAAAAAAACCGCTCGCAACCACATATTATCTATAAGGTAGCAAATATTTTAGAAAAATAATTGTATACCTTTGTCAGTTATAAGTCTATAAACTATTATATGACAATAGCCAATAATATTATAAACAATAATATTAGTAATTTATTAGGATATCTTCTTTTTTTTATTTTTGAAAACTACATTATCTATAAATCAATTTTACCTGATTCATCACTTATAGCCCATACTCTATTACTCTTATATAGGTATACGGTATATTTACAAATTAATATTATCTTAAATTATAATATATTTTTTTTTTATTGCTTGCTTATTGGCTCAAGTTTTGTCTGTTTATTAAACATATCAAAAATTATTTTCAATTCTTGAGTAGTTTTCTGTAATTTTATATTTTTAGCCGCACCACCCATTAATTTTTTTTTAAGTCATATTTTGCTCTAATTGAAAGGCTAATGTAAACACGTGCACGAAAAAAATTAAATTTGAATTCAGGTAGAATAAGGCACTCAACTAAAATATTAACACAATACGCAGAAAAGTTGAATCATCCACGACTGTCGCAAGTTAACTGAAGTCCGTGATCAATGATAATTAATAAGAGTGCCAATCGGTAGTTGTTTTTAGAATTTGTATTAATTTTAGATTTTAGAAATTAAACTATACAAGATTATGATACTAATTATTATTATTGTTGTGCTTACAACAATATTAATATGTCATTTTCTCACACAAAACACACTCACACAAACAAACATACATAAATACATATCCATACATAGAATGTGTACATGTGTACGTCCCCGCATACGTCTAAATATAAATATATTCCAACTATCAATTAGAAAAAATGTATCATTGTGACAATAATTTCTTAGTACAAGGTATAATATTTTCTGAAAATATTATAAAATAGTTATGTTTTTGCGCTAATAAAATATAATAATGGTAAAACGGCAACAATTGGGAACCGGCCCATCGGGCCTCTTTTAAAATCAGACAGGGGCAAATGCACACCTTGCCCCCTTCAAATGACGTCACTGGCATATAGGCATAAATGGTAATGAGCACGCTGATTCGTTAGCTGGCTCCACTGCCAACCAATCTTACTCGGCCATCTGTGGTGTCCCTATACTGATTTAGTCACTATACATTGCATATCCATACAGGAGCTATGGAAGTTGGAATGGGATTCCCTACCAGAGTCTAATGCTTTTGGTTATAGGTAATTATTTAAAAGCATCCCTTTTCAACCATCGTTTCAATACCTAATGATGAACCGCGCTGCCATAACTAAGTTCACCAGATTACGCATGGGTCACAGCCTACTACCACAATACTCGTTTAAATTGGGACTCAATAGTAGTATGTATTGTCCACTACCCAACTGTGGTGGAGAATACTGTGCCTTCCAACACCTACTCATAAATTGTCCATCTCTTTCTATCCAAAGATCTCAGCTAAAGAATCTCTTTTCCACCTCTGGAATTTTTTCCCTTATTGACGCTCTATCAACCAAAAATGTTAATATAATCAAACATATTCTAAATTTTATCCTGCAACCAGGCTTTTGAATTTAACAGTATGAGCTTTACCAACTTATATTTATTTCAGATTAATGTACATAATTGCCGAGATATTATAATTTAATGTTAAAATCTCATTAATAATAATAAAAAAAAAAAGTTTCAATCCATTTTTTAGCCATTTTAAATGTTAAGATGTAACACAAAATGTACACATCACAATAAAAAAGAATAAATTAAAAATAATACATACTTATTTTTAAATTGGTCTCTAAATCCTGTTAATATTATACCCGGAAATTTGGGATCAATTTTCAAAAAAGAATGTAGTGATGATGGTGGTAAAGATGTGCTTTTTGATTCAGTAACAGAAAAACCATCATCAGAAAGACTCTTATTAAATATATTCATGAAATTTATAACATTTTCACTAGCCTGAAATATAACAATAACAAATTAAAAATAATTTTTTAATTTTGATTTATAATAAATATTTAATACATACATTATTTTTGATTGGACGATAAAAAACCACTTCTTTATCATAATGTATTTGTGATAATTCTACAAACAAGCCAATATGACTCTGATTGAGTTTAATTAAATCATTTGGGAAATTTCCATTTAACATATCATAGACCACTCGACTTGATCCAATATAATCATAAGCTTCTCCATTAAATAAAATAAACATAATATTCCGAGCTGAAAATTTCAATATTTTTTGTTCATAACACAGCGTAATTACTCTAAGGTTTAAAATCATTTTTGGTTAAATTATAAGAATTAGGCAATAAGAAAAAATATGGTCCATATTTCCATTATATTTGGTTTAAGACGGATAACATAGTAAATTTATGTTTAACAGTTGATGCATAACTAACTTCAACTGCTCAACATAAATTTGCTGTTTTGCGCTTGTAATACATAAACAACAAATCTTGGTGTGGCATCCCCTTTATATAAAAAAAATAAATAGTTTATCATTACACATCCAATTTAAAATTAACACATCATATGAAAATTAATATTTTGTACCTATACATTATTTATTTTGTCCTTCTTTTTTTATCATTCCAAAATTGGGTAGCACTGAATTAGGACATAAATGCTACTATGAGAGAAATACACTAATATTATTTTTTATATATTCTTCATTGGAGATATCGAAGTAATAAATGTCAATGTAGTGTTCCTTAAAATATATATGTTTGTTATCAATTTGCTACTAAGTAACTTTCTCCATACTCACATTTATAATTAACCATACCAAAACTTTTAATTACAACTATAAAAGTATATAATGATAATATATTTACTATAAACATAGATAATAATTAATATTTCATAATTACACATAAATAAACAAGATCCTTTAGGTCTTAATTGTCATTTCTGAATAATTTTTATGAATTTAAATTGTTGTATCATTATGTTTTTGTTGTAAAAATTGAATGCTAGTATTTAATACTTATGTCAAATAACTCATTGGTATAGATTATTTATTTTTATCAATATTTTTAGTAACATTTATAAGATAGGAACACACTTGAGTACTTCTAAGTGTAGTGATAATTAACAAGTTTACTAGGTTTCCATCGAGGTAATTTTTAATATTCCAATTATTGTTCATATAAATACAAAAATATCATATTTTTAATCATGGATCACAGCTGAAAAAATAGATATTCAAAATTGTCTCGATAGAAACCTAATAAACTTGGTAATTAAATCAATGAAAATCAGTTTTAAAAACAGAAATCCGTTAAACCAAATTCCTTCAGTTTTATCTGGCTTTTTGGTCAATAAACCACCATTTTTTTCATTGACTGCAGCCACTTGAGATATATTTTATGATACAAAATTTAAATATATTTAATAATATTTTAATAAACAAAATGTATGTTTAAAATGGTCAAATAGGAGCCTTATTAATACAGTTTGATAAACAATTAAATTAAACAACTTACAGAAGTTGTTGGCATCATTGTAAGATAGCATTTCTGAAATTAAATTAGCAGTAGTCATTAACGTCACAATTGATGTAGCTGTTGACATAGCACCAGGAGCTAAGTCTTGAAACATAGATGTAGCATCCAACCGTGCAGCAACAATAGCAACAGATTGATCTGGTGTATTTGGATGTAGTTCTTTTAGAGACCAATACACATTCTTATCACCCAGCGGATCACAAAATTTAACTAAACAAATTAACAACATTAATAAAGTATTATAATACATCAATATATTAAACCCGTCATAGGTTTTCCTCTCTCTGGGCAAGGGGACTCAGCCAGAGAAAAGTATCACTATCGCGTTAGTTATGACAGAAATTACATTATATAGTGCCTCTAGAAATAGTACTCCCAAAGTACCAAGTACAACTAGGTACAATAAGGCTACTCCAGTTCAACAGAGCCACACAAAAATAAATAATAAATTTGATAACTATTTACTTGGTCTTATATTTTGGTATGACATCATTGTTCGCCTCAAACACGTTTTGGAATCTACAGCAGCATACATATGAGATTTCAATTCAAGAGCACATAAAGATTGATCATTTTGATTATTTAAAGGTAAATTATGATTTTTGAAGCACTGTAAAAATAATATATGTTATTTACTTATCATTAACATTATAACTAAAATGTATTTTAAGAATAAATAACCTTAATACACAAAATAGGGACTCCATACTACAATAATACTAAATTTTGTCCCCTAAATAATAAAATATTTACTATACACCAAAAATAAGGTCAAGGAGGTATTTCTCCCCCAAAGATATTTTTAATCAATACTCTTTTTTGACTTATAATCAAAATAAAAAAAATAGTGTTCAATAAATAAAAAATAACCTACAGTCTGTTTCACAAGATAACATGCCGCAGCCCGACCAAAATAGGGGTTTCTGTGCATCTCCACGCAACACCCTGCCTTAGGGTAACCGGTTTCAATAGAAGGGTGACGTGTGGGGATGTGCAAAACCAACATGTTCTCTCTTGGAACCAGAGTATAATATCCCAGATTTTTATTTATTCATTAACTAAGCTTTAATAAATTGTATGAGTCCCTACAAAATGAAAATTCAGTTTTTATAATTTTTTAAGTAACAAATTGATTATTCTTACATCTATAATATCTTTGATAGTGTTTTGATCGTTAACAACAAATATTGGGAAACTCCAACTTTTTAAAAGAATATCAGTACCATAAGGATTCCATGGTTTCATTGGACAACTACTAACATCTGAATAACGGTTAGGACATGTATCTTCTGGGCTAAATCCAGTATATTGTAAATTATCATTATTTATTACTTCTTGTTCAGTACCATTCATTAGTAACATTATACCATTTACTTTAGCACTCAATTCAATGCTTTGTAAAACCTCTCTGCAAATGAACAAAATATATTTTAATTTTAAATTATTTAGAACACGAATAATATGTATTTAATCTTAAGACACTCATTAAAGTTTTTATATGAAATTAATAATTAGAAGTAACCCGTATGGCACCCGCATGTGTTGTCTCAGTCTTACAAGTGAGTTATTTAGCAAATTGTAAGTTCTGCAGATCATGTTTAGCTCTATTAGTTTAAAAATAAGAGTAAATTGACCTCTTATAAAATTTAAATGTAGGATCTACAGGCCATCTATAGGCCATCAAGAAGGCTTTTTATTATACTTTAATTTTAAAGCGAGTTATAAATATTTTAAAATTGTAAATTGTAAATACTCATAACTGGCTTTAAAATTAAAATATAATAAAAATCCTAAATGATTGTCAAGATAATAATTTTACTTTTAATTTTTATAAGAGGTCAATTCAAACTAATTTTTAAACCAACGGAGTTAATTGTGATCTTTTGAGCGTAAAATTTGCTATGTTACGCACTTGTAAGACAGAGACAACACATCCAAGTGTCACATCCACTTAATGTCTGTACATGCAGTTTGAAATCACAAACTTTAAAAGCGTAAATAATTACAATAAAAAAGTAAATAAATATCACCTATTAAACATTTTTGGCGTTATTGCTACAGTGTAAGGATCAGCCTTTCCTTCATTAAATAACCAATTTAAATCAGTTGAATTTGTCACCAAATGTAAAGTTCCAACATTTCCAAATCTTGAAGCTATAAAATTAAAAAATAAATAACGAAACATTATTACTTATATCAATAATATAACTCACAAGTACACCCAAATTGGTTTGTTCCATTTAGTCTAAGAAAACATGGGTTATCCGCTATGATGTTAGCATACATTTGATCTTTGACCGAAAGACAATTTAATAGAGCTAAAAAGAATTAGTTATCATATAATACAGTATATTAAGTTAATAATTATGTTGAATATACTTACTAAAAGTCGCAAAATGCAAACATACAAATGAAACGAGACGTACACTAATCATTTTGTTTATTTTAGAATAACAGAATACAATGAAAATAGTTCCAAGAGGGAAAAATTTAAGCTACATTTCTATTTTTTGAAATATTTTCATCAATTTGACATTTCAATTTTTATTTCACTTAAATAAAATACCATGATCGTTAATCACAATAATTTCTGAATTCACAATTTTTCACCACTAATGATAGTAATTCTGTGGTATGCTATGGTAGTATGGTAACAGAATTATTCTGTGCCATGGTAGGCGATAGTGATATGAAAAGTGGTACACTTATAATGGATTTATAAATCCACCCTGGGTTTGGGTACACTCACAGATATAAATAGTATTTTATATCTGTGGGTACACTATAATTATTAACGACAGAATAGTGTATTAACAACTATCACTAAAATAGATTTTTCTGTGATAAAACAAACGCGTCACGAAAACAAGCGAATGATTTTAGCGTCTCCAGTAGGGCTATCCATAGACATATATAAACATAGACATATATATATGTCTATGGGGCTATCTCAATTCAGAATAGCCGCCATCTAAGCAGCTGAACGCATTCCAAGGTTTATAGATAATTATTATCGATATAATTATAATTATTATAGATTATTATTATCTATAAACCTTGAACCCATTTCACATATTCTATCATAATAATATCATATTTTTTTTAAACTTATTATTTTGAATTTTCGTTATTCAGTTTCGGTAATGCCAATAGATAAACAAAGAAGTACTGTAGTTTTTTATGCCTTATCAGTAATCAGGCAGATATTCTGTGGTATTGTCCACGATTTAAGATTTAAGGTATACTTAAATCGTGGTATTGTCGTTTGCCTATCAGAGTCTGATAAATGATAATCATGCATTCACTTTAGAGTTTTAGACTATCTGTTGCTAGCGGAGAGCGGAACGTGCACCATGAAGTATTAATTGTGAAACTATGAAATATACCTAATATTTTAACTGTTTTTTATTTTAAATAGCCAACTATCGGAAAGCCAACAGGTTAGATTACAAAAATTTACAGCATTTATTACCATTTACCAATATTATAATTTTTAATTTTAGTATTTAGATAATAATTTATATACTTTGTTTATTCGGTGTACAATACACAAAGGCAAGATAGCACTTTGTATGTACATTAAGGGCCGTTCTTACGACGTCCGGTTAAAGTTAACCGACACTTAACCGGAAGAATTCTGCCGGTAATAAAATCTGTTATCAGTCGGTTAGCGTTAACCGACACTTTACCGGACATTGTAAGAACGGCCCTAAACCTTATATTAATTCATAATTGATAGAAACTGAGGAGGTGATCATTAGTCATGTACTCATGTACAATACCCATTGCTTTAGTAATTTTTAAGATAGGTGATTTTACTCCGATTAATCGGAGAACATGAGAATTTATTTTGTGTGCATGTGTTTTAAATGTTTTGAGAGAAAAACAAATAGTACAGTGTGTTTCCTTTTAAAGGTAACACTAAATAATTCTGTCCAGTGACATCGGATTAATATGCGGTTTTCAGGAGGGGTTAGGGAATACATAAATATACATTTCTTAATGATTTTTACATTTTTAGATCTTTCCGTGTGCGCATGCGCAATACAACTTGCATTTTTTTAAATGGCAACAGGTGTTTTGAATGCCAAATTCGGATAGAACAAATTTTTTTAAGTCGATTTGGTCCTTTTTACTATAGCTCTATAATCAAAATTGACTAAATGGCAACCAGTCAAAGATTCGATTAAAATTATTGAATTTTTCACCAATCATACTAGAATTTTATGAATTATTATGAAATTTTATTTATTATTTTTGTATCCGTAGGTTTGCAGATATTATTAAATCATTTAAATTTAATTTTGAGGAATTAATTAACCTCACAACGTAAATCTATCCAAATAAATAATAGAAATGATTGAAATTGTAAAAAAAATTGTGTTAATTAGTTTAATCTTTTCTTATTTAGTAATTGAACTAACATTTACGTCTAATTGAGGTTAATTAATTCCTCAAAATTAAATTTAAATGATTTAATAATATCTGCAAACCTACGGATACAAAAATAATAAATAAAATTTCATAAAATTCTAGTATGATTGGTGAAAAATTCAATAATTTTAATCGAATCTTTGACTGGTTGCCATTTAGTCAATTTTGATTTTAGAGCTATAGTAAAAAGGACCAAATCAACTTAAAAAAATTTGTTCTATCCGAATTTGGCATTCAAAACACCTGTTGCCATTTAAAAAAATGCAAGTTGTATTGCGTATGCGCACACGGAAAGATCTAAAAATGTAAAAATCATTAAGAAATGTATATTTATGTATTCCCTATAACCTCCTGAAAACCGCATATTAATCGATGTCACTGGACAGAATTATTTAGTGTTACCTTTAAAAGGAAACACACTGTATACTAGATTGTCTAATAATTTATTTAGTCATGTTTCCCAAATATTTTAATGCTACTAATATATACAGTTTTTGTTTATTAGTATATGGTTTATAGATTTTACATATCTCATTAAATATGAAGGTTTTATTGGTAACATAGTAAATAACAAGTAATTTTAATATGATAATAGGACAAACATTTTTTAGCAAAACATATTCTTTTGAATTTCATATTTTATGTATTATTTATTTAAAAATAAATATGTGGTTTTCTACCAAATAAGATTAGAGTGAGAAACATTAGTAACAATTGTGAAAAAACTTTTATTTGATAATATAATAGTATTAAAGGAATTTCAATTTAGTTAGATATCAATGTTAGACATGATAAAAATGTACTGAATATTTTATAATACAGTATAAATAAGCTTAAAATGATTTTAAATATGATTGCACATTATAAAATATATAAGTGCAAAAAATATTATAAATTACAACAAAATAACAAACCAAGGGCCGTTCTTACAGTGTCCGGTAAAGTGTCGGTTAACGCTAACCATCTGATCGCAGATTTTATTACTGGCAGAATTCGACCGGTTAAGTGTCGGTTAACTTTAACCAGACATTGTAAGAACGGCCCTAAGGATTTTATGTAACCCTTTCACTGCTACACTATTTAAGCACTGCAACCTGTGTGTGCTATGTAAAATTAAATATTTATTATTTATTTTCAATTTTTAAAATTTTAATTTTGAGTACATTCTAATTTTTGAAGTTAAAAACAATACGATCTAGGGTTTCCTAAACTTGTAACTTGTAAGGTTACCAGCAAATAATCATACTATAAAATCCAGGAACGTAATTGTACTTATAGAGCATTGAATGGTTTAATAGTTTGGACGTAATAATGAAAGCAGTGAAATCGTTAACAATTTTCGTCTGAATTTTATCTTGATGTCTATAATAAAAGAAATTGCGTTTCTTTTTTTTAGATTTTTTGTTTCAGTATGCACTACTTTGGGTAACTAACCTTGTATTACATTTTCAAGCTTTAGATATAAAAGTTGAACATTTTATAAATTATTAATGAAATAATTATCAATATATTTGGGTGATTTTATCTAAATTTTTCTTAATTCTAACTTTTAATACTTAAATATTATGGGCTATCTCCCAATATGTGGTCTACCTTCGTTTTGTGTACTTCGTAACTACGAGTATAGTATACGGTCTACCAATGTTATGTGTTCTACCTATAGCTGGAAATCCCTCATAATTTTTATTTATTATCTACTAATTTATATGTTTTATCTTAATTTTTCATAACGATATATATTTTATCATGTAACAATGGTAATCGGTCAAAAAGTCCTGATTAATTTTTGAATGCCGGACAAAAAGTCCGAGTGCATTTTTACTGTCGGACAAAAAGTCCGAAAATACAAAATTGTCTATTAAATTCATAATGTGATTATAGTGACTTAATTGCACGATCACGGACTAAGGGCCGTTCTTACGACGTCCGGTTAAAGTTAACCGACACTTAACCGGAAGAATTCTGCCGGTAATAAAATCTGTTATCAGTCGGTTAGCGTTAACCGACACTTTACCGGACATTGTAAGAACGGCCCTAAGATATATATATATCTTAGTCCGTGAGCACGATTATAGTATATCTTTAATCGTGCTTAATAGAGATAGTGTGGCCATACTGATAGCCGCCATTACTTGCCTAAATTTCTTAGCGGGCCATAAGATACACATTAAACTATTTAAACTCATTAAAGGAGTAGACTACAGTAGTCAGTAACTATACATTTGAATAAAAGTTTTCTAAATACTGATTTTAGATTCTGAGCGGAGCGATGAATGTATTGGTTTTACAATGATGTATGTTTTTATATTTTTAGATTCTGAGTGAAACGATGAATGTATTGATTTTACAATGATGTGTGTTTTTTTATTTTTTTTTTTATTTTTTTTTTATTTTTTTATTTTTGTGTCTGTCATCACGTTTTAGGACAGTAAAAGTGCTTGGATTTTCTTCATCAGTAGCTTTTCTGATAGGAAAGTGAATCTAGTTGGTACTTTGGGGGGTCAAAAGTATAAATTTCCCAGTAGTTTTCACAAGCGCCGGGAAAAACAACATAAAAATTAAGGAAAAACGGGAATTTTTACGCAAAATTGGTTTTCCAAAAAATCGATTTTGGTTATTGGTGTAACTCTAAAACAAATGAACGTATATACATGAAATTTTCACTGGTTGTTTATATTTGCATTTTCTATACACGATAACATTTTCAAAATATTTTGATTTATTTTGAACTGTTTAGGGACATTTTCATTTTCCATTTTTTTTTAGTTTTTTTTCTAAAAATATCAATAAAATTTTATTTATTGGTTGCGAAAGCTTGAAAATTTAATAGAAGGCTCCTATTATGTTGTTTCAAAGGCAGATGAAAAATATTAAAAATCCTTAGTCACAATTTTTTTTTATAAGCATTTAAAGTTCAAAAATTGACAAAATATGGAAAAATCACGAAAATTAGCAAATTATTTTGAGTTAAGAATTCGTAAAAATTTTTCTTTTTAAATCTAAGATTTGAAAATGAAACACAAGATTCCTTATAAGATTATCTACCTTTATCAATAAAAAAATCTCTACCGGACAGTCAAATTAAATTTTTATGAGCGTTTGAAATTCAAATTTTTACAACATTGGATTTTCACTCGATTTCTCATGTAGCGATTTCCTTATTTTGTTGTACTTCAAAAACGAATAACTGTAGATACATGAAAATTTCACTGAATGTTTAAATTAGCATTTCCTATACACCATACAATTTTGAAAATATTTTGACTCTTTTTGAGCTGTTTATGGACATTTACAGCTTTCAATTTTTTTTAGTTTTTTTTCTATAAATATCAATAAAGTTTTATCTGTTGGGCCAAAAAGTGTAAAAATTTAATACAAGGCTCCTGATATATTGTTACAATATCAGTTGAAAAATATTAAAAATACATAGGCACGATTTTTTTTTATAAGCATTTAAAGTTGGAATTTTGACAAAATTTATCAAAATCTCGAAAATTATCAATCGTTGGAATTAAAAAAATATAAAATGTTCAGTTTTTATAACTAAGAGTTGAAAATTTAAAACAAAGATTCTCTTAAATAATTCATACTGTAACCAAAAAATCTAAAAAATATATAAACACAGTTATTTTTTACAGACATTTTAATTTCAAATTTAGACAAAATTTCATATTTAAACCAAGAATTACGATTTTAGTTATTTTGTTGTGATTGTATAATATTATTCGTGGGTACTTGAAATTTCTAAAGTAATCTACTATATATATCTATGATAGTATTAGGGTTTGTTGTTGGTGTATAACGCGTTATAAGTACCTAATGGATATTGTGATATGATTAATTTGGAATTCATTATAGGTCAATTTTTTTTTAATACCATAGATATGTATATAATATGTCTTATACCTAAAAGGACATACCGTCTCCGCTCAGAATCGTTTTTCTTATACAATGATATTATATCATTGAATTCAAATTTAATACCATCCATTATACAATGACCCACTTGTAACCTACTGTACAGCAGAGCGACACCCACTTGCCCACCTTTTTTTTATATTTTTGTGTCTGTCATCACGTTTTAGGACAGTAAAAGTGCTTGGATTTTCTTCATCAGTAGCTTTTCTGATAGGAAAGTGAATCTAGTTGGTACTTTGGGGGGTCAAAAGTATAAATTTTGAACTGTTTAGGGACATTTTCATTTTCCATTTTTTTTTAGTTTTTTTTCTAAAAATATCAATAAAATTTTATTTGTTGGTTACGAAAGCTTGAAAATTTAATAGAAGGCTTCTAATATGTTGTTTCAAAGGCAGATGAAAAATATTAAAAATCCTTGGTCACAATTTTTTTTATAAGCATTTAAAGTTCAAAAATTGACAAAATATGGAAAAATCACGAAAATTAGCAAATTATTTTGAGTTAAGAATTCGTAAAAATTTTTCTTTTTAAATCTAAGATTTGAAAATGAAACACAAGATTCCTTATAAGATTGCCTACCTTTATCAATAAAAAAATCTCTACCGGACAGTCAAGTTAAATTTTTATGAGTGTTTGAAATTCAAATTTTTACAACATTGGATATTCACTCGATTACTCATGTAGCGATTTCTTTATTTTGTTGCAATTCAAAAACGAACAACTGTAGATACATGAAAATTTCACTGAATGTTTAAATTAGCATTTTCTATACACCATACAATTTTGAAAATATTTTGACTCTTTTTGAGCTGTTTATGGACATTTACAGCTTTCAATTTTTTTAGTTTTTTTTTCTATAAATATCAATAAAGTTTTATCTGTTGGGCCAAAAAGTGTAAAAATTTAATACAAGGCTCCTGATATATTGTTACAATATCAGTTGAAAAATATTAAAAATACATAGGCACGATTTTTTTTTATAAGCATTTAAAGTTGGAATTTTGACAAAATTTATCAAAATCTCGAAAATTATCAATCGTTGGAATTAAAAAATTATAAAATGTTCAGTTTTTATAACTAAGAGTTGAAAATTTAAAACAAAGATTCTCTTAAATAATTCATACTGTAACCAAAAAATCTAAAAAATATATAAACACACTTATTTTTTACAGACATTTTAATTTCAAATTTAGACAAAATTTCATATTTAAACCAAGAATTACGATTTTAGTTATTTTGTTATGATTGAATAATATTATTCGTGGGTACTTGAAACTTCTAAAGTGTACTATTATATATCTATGATAGTATCACGGTTTTTGTTGATGTATAACGCGTTATAAGTATCTAATGGATATTGTGATATGATTAGTTTGGAATTTATTATAGGTACCTATTATAGGTCAATTTTTTGTTTAATACCATAGATATGTATATAATATGTCTTATACATAGACTGACATACCGTCACCGCTCAGAATCGTTTTTCTTACACAATGATATTATATCATTGAATTCAAATTTAATACCATCCATTATACAGTGACCCACTTGTAACCTACTGTACAGCAGAGCGACACCCACTTGCCCACCTTTTTTTTTTTTATTATTCTATTTTGTGTAAATGACAATGGTCATAAAAACATTAAAATTTTAAATGAGAACTTGTATCATTGTCCTAAATTAAACCAGGACAAAAGAGTAAAACATGTTAAATGAAAAATCAATAATTCAGAATAAATGATAAAATTAATTCATTTATGACTAGATTGAGACTTTAAATCATTTATGTAATTAATAATGTGTATAAATAATTATTTTTTTTTTATAATATCAAACAATACTGTTGTTAAGTATTTCTCAATTTTTTTTTTAATAATAAATTCAATTACTTTTAGATTTAACATTTATGATAGATTTTTTTTTTTAAATATGACTTTATTTTGAAATATTACAATCTATACAGGAGTGTACAATAAGTAATAATTATGGTGAAAAGAATGAGAAACTATGAACTAATGATGACATGGTAGGAAATCTCTCATTAGAGACACCTAGTGGCTTTACAAAAATATTTACAATTTATTACAATGACATTTAATTTAAGCAATTTATAAAATTTTTAAGTCGCGGCACCAGTTCCGCTTGAGTCGTCTAGTTGGATTTCCGGGTAGTGCTGGTGTAGCAAGGTCCTTGATGAGTGGGTTGGGGTTGGATTGAAGTTTTGCATGGAAGCGTTTGTAATATAGTGGCTGTATCGTTAAAAGAGCGGATTTATGATAGATACAAAATATTTTTATTATTTAATTTACCCCATTAAGTAGAGTTTGTGGCGAGGTAAATGAGTTGTTAGAAAACAATAAAATGTATATGTTAGATTACAAAATTATTAAGATACTTATTTCCTAAAATGGTATACAATTAAATTTTAAGTGAATTCATATTTTCGTATAAAAGTGGATAGGTATCTATGACTGAATAAAATACATTAAAATCATTATGTTAATACTTTTATTTATTTTAAAATATTATAAATGGAAATTATATATAAATATATATATATACGAACAGTATAATAACTATGGAATTATTTGTTTCTGTGTGCATCTTTATATAGACTTGCTTTCATATTTATTTAGCTTTGAATTTTTTTTTCCTGAAATTTTTAGTCTAAAAATCACAAATCTTTTTATAATAAATTGTCTAAGATTATGACATTCTGGAATATAAAATTCAATTTTATTCATTTGCTGTATTAAAAACTTCTTAATGTCACAATTTTGGTCTTTGATATGAGGAAAAAACTTCTGGAAAGATCCTTCTATTATTAAAAAGAAATCAAATGTATTTTTATTACAAAAGAATAAACAACCTTTTTTAAAGCGTTTTAGCTTCGATAATTTTGTAAACTCATTATCAATACTTGAATTAGATCCAACAAAACTTAAACAATTTTTACATAATTTAGACTTTTTTTTAATACTATGTATTATATAGCCACAAATATTATAAAAAGAATTTAGTTCACCATTATTTAGTAAAAGAACATGTGGCTCAACTAAATTATCAGTAATTTTTACTTCTGACATGCTATTGCACACTTTAGGTTTTCGTATGACATCCAAAAATCCTGACAACAATTACCTTTTGTCTTCATCACAGTTTCCATGGGACACATCTTTTAAGTACTGTGAAACAGTAACTAGTTTTAAATTATTTTTTACCTGCAGTGCATTGGGTACAAGTGTACAACATTCTTAGATCTTAAACACAAAAGAGATTTTCTAAACAATCTTGAGTGAATCGTGATGTTAAAAGAAACTTAAAAGAAGGCTTTGTCATTTAAAAAAATATCTTGAAGCTGTAGTATAGATGTAGTAGCAAGAATTGATCCACTCTGAGAAGGTTTCCATAATGTCTTTAGTAAAATATATAAAACAAATGCAATAAATTATAATAGAAGTATATTTCCATGATTTATGAATAAAAATTATATTATTTACCTCCAACTTTTAGTTTTCTCATAATATCAATAAATTCATTTAAAAATAAAATCGCTTCTTTGTAAATCAATGGCTTCAATTTGCTTAATACCATTACTGGATTTATTGAAGTCATCAAGTTAAACCATTTATCGATAATTGCAATGTACCAAGCAGTGGTCAAATTTTTTTGATAGTTTACTACATCTAGTATAATATGTTGTGCACAAATATCGTGAGTGGACAAGTTATATTTTTTTTTAATATCATCAGTTATAGTTAAAACCTTGTTAGTCATCAACATATTCTTCATATTTTTAAAAAGATGTACTGGATCTGGAACAATGTAAATTTTTCAAGTTGAATCATATGGATGTGGTATGGAATTGCGAACTTCAGAATGCTGTTTAACTTGAATATTCCAATTTCTCCATAGTGCTTGGTTACTACTTCCTATATCAGAAATTATTGAAACTATCTTTAAACCAATTTCCTTACTCTTAGCTATTATCTTAATATATATATAAATCTCGTGTCACAATGTTTGTCCTCAATGGACTCCTAAACCACTTAACCGATTTTGATGAAATTTTTTACCCCGCGTGTAATTTAGTCCAACTTAAAAGATAGGCTAATTTAAAAAGGGAGAGGACCAACCCCGGGAGGTGCTCAAACGGGAATTTTGAGATTTCCGATGGAAATTTTTGTTTATAAATGGTTGCCATGGGTTTTTAAGCTATTGCAATAATAAAAATAATAAAAAAAAAAAAAACTATTTGCTTTACTTTTTAAATATAAATTGTAATATAATATCTAACTATAAAAATGTGAAATGAAAATCTCTGTACTACTTATCTCTGGAGCTTCTTATCAGATCTTCTTTATTTTTTTTTAAATGAAAGAGTATTTCATGGATAAGGTTTATATGAAAAAAAAAATGTTAGGAAAATCCACCAGTGTATTATATTATATCGGTTGCTATTGGTTAATCGAGCATGTTTTTGATTTGTATCATAATTTTTTGTCAATAGGTATACATATATCATATATATATAATAAATACAAAAAGATCCAATAAGTAGTTCCAGAGTCTGTATAGTTATAGTCTGTGTATTTATATAGTTATATATATATATATATAAATTAATGTTTGTGGGTAGATTAGACGTCTGGGAAGAAGATAGGTTAATTTACTAAGGGTTAAATTTGTTTTTTTTCATCGGGTTTTAGTACGCTTAGGTTAGGATAGGATTTTGTATAAAATGATTATAATAATCCACCTTAGGTGAAATGAAGTAAAAACGATAAACTTGGTATAACTTTGATACTTTAGAGTTAAATCATACACTTACGTACAAACAGCACAGGGTACGCGATCTATCGCAGGTAGATTACTGCTGCGAATCAGAATTTTTATTCGGGGCAACGGAAAAGTTAAGATTAATTTTGAACACCGCATACACCGAATATTAAATAACGAATTGAACAAACTTTGAGACATATAGAATTGATACATTTAACGGGGCAACGAAGTGCACGGGATCAGCTATAATATTATATAGATAATGAATAATTTAATGTACATAGGCACAAGTTTTTGTTCAATAAGCATTTAAAGTTCATGTTGACAAAATTTATCGAAAGCCCAAAAATTTGCAAATTATTTTGTAGTAAAAAATTTAACACTCAGTTCAATTAGGCACGTTACATGGTCTTAGTTATAGTAAAAAATATTCATATAACATATAGGTAGTTTGAGTAAAAATGAATTCAACTAAATTGTGTTCAGTTCATTTAGGATTGAATTTTATGATTAAAGTTAGAAAACTACGCGCTTTTGGATATACACCTTTTTTTTCAGTTCTATTATCAAATAATATTGATGCGCAAACGATTTATAACCCAAAAATGAAACGATGCGCAACTGTCTTACAAAAAAGGTCAAAAATAACAATAGTGATGCGCAAACGACAACCGGCGGCTAAATCATACACTTACGTACAAACAGCACGGGGTCAGCGATCTACCGCTAGGTACAGCTGAGAATCAGAATTTTTATTCTGGGCACAACGGAAAAGTTAAGATAAGTTTTGAACACTATACATCGAATATTAAATAACGAACTGCACAAAGTTTGAGTCATATAGAGTTGATCCATTTAACGAGCAACGATATGCACGTGATCGGTTTTTTTGTAATATAAATATATTTATCATTAATACCGCTAGAAACATTTCAATACGCTTTCATTAAAAGTTTTTTTATATTTACTTGCCGATCACATTAAGCGATAAAATTTGAATAAAAAATTATACATATCATCGTCCAATGGCAAAATAAACAACCAATCACGGGCGAAGCTGTGACGGGTCGGCTAGTATCTTTAATAATTCTATCATATACTATACCGTTTACAGATTTTCCAGTAAAATAATAACCAACAGTTTATTTCCATCTAGAAGTAATGCCGCCCAACATGAAAACCATAACATTTGTGGCAACTCCTTTGTGTACCGGTAAAGTGACATTGCCATCTCATCCATTATCAATACACATTTGAACGATTCAACTTTTATCTTTAAAAAATCATATACATCATCCAATATACCACTGTCAAATTTTAAATTTTCAAGTCTTCTTCGTAAAGTTCGTAGGGACGGTAAAGGTATATTCTGTGATAGTATTTCATTATAACCATTATTTCCACACGCAAATTTGAGCTTTAGGGCCTTTTTAACAGTTTCATTAGACCATTTCATAAAAATTGTAGATTTTTTGGATAAAGCTTTCATTTGATCATTGTTAAAAATTGAAGACAATCTATTTTTCTGGTTTTGTATGATCATTTCGGCTGCTTTTAACTTTTTAGTTGTATTATAATACATAATCTTGTATTTATTAGCATTGACCCATAATTTTGAACATATCTTGTTATATTTTTCCATGCTATTTTGATTGCAATTCAATTGGCCTTCTTCATGTTCTATGTGAGAATTATTATTTGAAAAGGTTTTGGAATCAGTTAAAATTTCATTGGTATACAAATTATTTATTTCTGCTAAAGGAACACTAGATCTTTCCAAAGGAGGTTTTCTTTGTTTTATAACTTTTGTAAATGAAAACAATGTTGGGGTCTTGGGGAAGCATTACATTTTAAACGGCGACTTCCATCTTCTCTCTTCTCCCACATATTTTCTTCAAAATGCACTTACAAAATATATATGTTTTTATTTATAGGTACATAGCAATACTTTACTAATAAATTCAATCTATAAAATAATTTTTGATATGTATGAAATAAAAAAACAAATTATATTATGTATAATTTTAATAGTATATATTGTAGGAAACTAAACCTTTTTGTAATTATATTTTACACATTATATTAGAAAAATATATCGTAGGTAGGAAGTGCACTGACTTCATGGTATAACTATAGGTTTATAAATTGAGGAATCACAAATAGGTTAAATAATATTTAATATATATTATAATGAGTTAAGTAGGTAGGTACTTAACTCAAATATATTAAATTTAAACCAATGGTTTTCTAGGGCCCGAAATTATTATGATGGAAACAAACGAAATAATAAGGATTAACTCACTGAATGATTTAAGTGTTTTGAGAATTTAGTTAAGTAGAATTAGCAAAAAACCTTATAATTTATTAAAGAGTACTTACCTAATTATGGAATTGTAAGTACCTATTTACCTAGCTATCTAATTCTATATATTTGAATAAATAAATTATCATCTATAAAGTAATTTAAATAATTTTGTGTATTGTGTATAATTTGTTTGCTTTAAGTAGTAAAATTATAACTATCCAAAACCAAATAATATTACTTTGTGATGAGTTTTTAATGTTATAACTTACCTCACATATACAATAGAGTGTTGTGAAGGTGTCCATTTATCTCTTTTTATTTTGGCCATCCAAAGCTTTTTCCTAATAGGGACTCTGGGAAAATGTTTCATTAAATACCATGTTTTGTCGGAGTTTGAACACCCGATGGCTACCTTCAAACAAGGCATGATGATGTAAAAATTGTAAAACAGTAAAAATAATTTTTAAAGAAATACACTACAAACTGCCATGAACTATGAACAGTGAAAAACATTTGTTCTTTTGTAAATATTTTGAGGTTAACCAAATAATAAGCAACAAAACAACAATTAGGAGTAAACATGGTAAATCCGAAATTAATATTTATCAATATATTAACTCAAAACTAAAAATAATTCGATTTTATACCGGCTACTTATATTATATTTAAAATTTAAGTGTTGTTATCATAGGAAACTAATGGAGGCAAAATCTCTAAACCAATCAAAAACATTCTCGTACATGGCCACACTACCTCTATCAAGTCAGGTGCGTTTAGACGGCGCGAGTTTTACTCGCCACTCGCGACTCGCGAGTCGGACTCGCGCATCAATCCTCGTGACGTGTAGACGGCTGTAGAACGCGAATCACGACTCGCGAGGCGGGTGCCCGATGCGCGGCGATCCGTCAGTCAGTCACTCAGTCGGTCTCGAGGTGCGCGTCAAAGGCCCGAAAGGCGATTCGCACTTTTGTTTCGCGGCGTGTAAACGTTTTAATTAGTATCCTACTGACGGCTCACCCTTTATCTAGGTGAGTCACGACTCACCATGAATCAGATTCGCGGGACTCGCTCACGGTAGTGATGCGCGAGTATGACCACTAGTCATACTCGCGCCGTCTAAACGCACCTTTATAGTATACATGTAAATATGTAATATAATATACACATTATAGGCATGTAATATAAAATATTACATATTATGTATAGTCAGTTCATATACTTAATTGATATGTATTAAAAAAAAATTCTTTTTGTATATTTTATTACTTATTATTTCTGCGATTACCGACACAATGTCACAACATTCAATATTATATAGCAGGGGTGGCGAACCTTTTTTGGGTCTTTTTATTTTATAATATCTATATGGTATCCGGACAATTTCCCCCCGGACATTTCCCCCCCGACAGTTTTTGGCGTAGTAGGACATTTTCCCCCGAAAAATGTTCCGATGTGGACATTTCCCCCCCTTTTTTTTTAATTATTTTTTTTTCATAAATATAATCAATTATACCTACTACAATTAACTTTATAAATGTATACTATAAATTTCATTTTTTTTTTTCATAAATATAATAAGACATAAAAATAGTACTATTATTTTTTATTTAGACAATCTTTTAAATATAATATTACTATTGTTTTATTGTTTCAAGTAGTTGAATTGATCAAAAATATACATCTATTTTACTGAAAAAAAAAATAATTTCTTATTAAATAATAATAATAAACTTAAAAAAAAAATGGGGGGAAAATGTCCGCATCGAATATATGTATATTGGGGGGAAAATGTCCTACTACGCTAAAAACAGTCGGGGGGAAATTGTCCGCCATTCTTAAAAATGTACTTACAACATAGCAAAAAACTGTTTTCGCGGGATAGACCACTCCCTCGGTATTTATAGTAGAATTACCAAAATTCCACAACGCATAGGGAACATTTTTATTTGTGTCGTAGCGTTTTTATTATTTGGATAACATAAATAAAATTAAAGTCATCAGTTTGAGAACATTAGGATTTTTTGTTTTTTTTTTTCATTTAACTTTTAAAGATTATTGGTAATTGCTGCAAAAAAAAATAAAAACGCTAGGACACAGATAACATTTTTCCCTATGTGTTGTGGAATTTCGGTAATTCTACTATAAATACCGAGGGAGTTGTTCTATCCCTCGCAAAACAGTTTTTTGTCATGTTGTACATATGTAAGACGGAGACAACGCATACGGGTTCACGTCCTCTCACTCCTCTCAAGAGGACGTCGCACACGCATAATAATAATATGTTATATGTTGTCTGCGACCTGCGTACGGCATAGTAAAAACGTTTTGACGCGGGAAAGAAGGAACCTAACCGAGAAGGCTATAGGTTAGGTTAGGTGCCGCATTTAGGGGGGGGCACTGGCTACAACTGCCCCGGGCGCCAGTATTTTAGGGGCGCCAAAATTTTGTGGACAGAAATGTCTTTACTTCTGATTTTTTAAAATTGTATACTTTAAATTATTTTTATAACAGTATTATATAATATAATCTAGTATAATAGTATTGTATATATTATTATAGTATAATAATTATGCTGTTTGAAATTTATTATTTAAACAATCAATGTATTTATAGCAATATAGCTACAGCGATCGATAATTATTAATATACCTAGTTCCCAAATTTGTTGTGATTATGTCAATAGACATCAGTTATTTATAATAATACGGGCAATACCAATACGGCGTATTGATTTTATATTACATAGTTTTGTACTTATGATTAAAATAAAGGAAGTTCCAAAACAATGATCTTGAATAATATTCTATATTATAAACATCATTCATTTAAATAGGTAATATTATTTAATTATTTGCTATTAAATTTTGTGTTTATTATAATCATTATTTTTTGTAATTTCTACAAAATTAAGTAAGTAAGAATCAATTAAACTATAGGTATGTAGAGATTCAAAAATAATTAATGTTTAATAACTGGTAAGTTGACGAGTTGTTATGAAACAAATTTATGCAGGTCACTTTTATAAATAAATTCAGTCACTTTTTTTAAATAGCTTAAACCACTACCAGCCCTGTATATAGTTACATTAATTTTATAAAATACCATATACAATAAAATATAAAATATTTATTTGCATAGTTTTATATAATTTTATTTTATTTATCCATGAAGTACCTACTTAAATATGTTTAAAAAAAAAAAACAACTTAATGATACTAAATTATTAGCAAGGTTTGAGTGACATAAATTCCAATATATCTTTGCGGAGGGATCAAGCAATTACTAAACAATATTTTTTTAAAAAAGCACTCTTAAACAAATATTCTTTTCTTCGCTCAAAATCTAAAGGGTAATGAGGATCTACCTCACATATTTTCCGTGGGAGGAGCAATTTTTTTTTCACCGGGGCCTGGGGGGCGCCAATTTTTTTTTTGCACCGGGGCGCAAAATGTCTAAATGCGGCACTGGTTAGGTCATATATAACTAAGAATTAAGAAACGACATTTTCTTCGACAAAGTTCTTATTGTTCCAAAGTCCATTATTATTTGTGTTTTTCAAACTAAAATAACTTTTTTTGAAGTTCCGATGACGAAAAAATAAAAACCATATTGCACAGCCAAAGTTCTCCTTTTTATGGTTAGGTATGTCTGTAGCGTTCTTGGTTCTTTCCCGCCAAAACAGATTTTGCTATGTTGTACATTTGTAATACATGCGGAACGCGGGTGCAACGTCCTCTTAAGATGGGTTTACACGTGCATGTTTGTTGTGGCGCCATCATCTACCCGTCAAAAAAATAATTTCTTATTAAATAATAATAATAAACTTAAAAAAAAAATGGGGGGAAAATGCCCGCATCGAATATATATTGGGGGGAAAATGTCCTACTACGCTAAAAACAGTCGGGGGGAAAATGTCTGGGGGGAAATTGTCCGCCATTCATCTATATATTATATACCTATATCATAATTGTTTATAATTTTAATTTTTCGCGTGCCATTGAAATTTGACAAAGGTGCCATGTTTGGCACGCGTGCCGTAGGTTCGCCACCCCTGTTATATAGGGATGAGATATAAAATGGGATAATCCAATCATACAATCATACGACTGCTTTTCTATGATTTTTATTAAACTTACCTACAGCAATCTTACAAAATAAAATAGTTAATAAATAATAATAATTTGATAAACATTACGTTTGCCCAAGAAATGATTGTCAATGTCAATATAATAATAATATTTATTTTTTAAAGCTATACGTTCGATAATAACGATTATATAATATTGATTATCTTTATTAATTATTGTAGTATCATTGTTCTATGGTAGTATCATGTAGTATGTAGGTATAATGTTATGGTAGATAAACTGTAGACATACTGCGGCGATAACCATTAGATAGATATAGCCAAATAGGTACCTATCAAACTACAGTGGATTTTTGTTAGGTATAAGAAATAATAAGAAGTTATTAGGAGACTAAAATATACGGGATTTTCCGTTATAAGGAGAATTCCGTCTTATAGGGGGTCCGTTATAAGGAGGTTTTACTGTATAATATAAAAAAAAATACATTAATATTTTTTTTTTTTGTGTGGTTGTGTACACGATAAGTAGTCGAAATAAATAAATAATGTTTCGATTTTCAACTTCAATATCTTGTTCGATTGGAAAGTGAATATCGTTGGTGAATTGGGAAGGTCAAAATTTAGAATTCCCAGTAATTTTCAAAAGCGCCAAGAAAAACAATAAAAATTAAGGAAAAACGGGAATTTTTACTCAAAATCGATTTTTCACAAAATTGAATTTGGTTTTTGGTGTAACTTAAAAACAAATGACCGTAGATACATAAAATTTTCACTGATTGTTTATATTTGCATTTTCTATACACGATAACATTTTCAAAATATTTTGATTTGTTTTGAACTGTTTAGGGACATTTTCATTTTCCATTTTCTTTTAGTTTTTTCTCTAAAAATATCAATAAAATTTTATTTGTTGGTTAAAAAAGCTTGAAATTTTATTAGAAGGCTCCTAGTATATTTTTTCAAAGGCAGATGAAAAATATTAAAAATCCTTACTCACAGTTTTTTTCTATGAATGTCAATAAAATTTTATTTGTTGGGTAAAAAATCAAATTGAATACAATGCACCTACTATATTGATACTATAACGATACTGAAAAATATTAAAAATCCAGTCACCATTTATTTTTATAAGCATTTAAATTTCAAATCTTGATAAAATACATTAAATTCACAAAAATGTACAAATTATTTTGAGTTAGAAATTCCTAAAAAATGTTCTTCTTAAATCTAAGATTTTAAAATGTAATACAAGATTCCTCGTCCATTTTTCTACCTTTATCAAAAAAAAATGTTTACAAGAGTTTAATTACATTTTCATGACCGTTTTAAGTTCATATTTTTACAGCAGGATATTCACTTGATTTCTCATGTAGCGATATCCTTATTTTGTTGTAATTCAAAAACGAATTACTGCAGATACATGAAAATTTGACTGAATGTTTGTATGTTCATTTTCTATAAAGCATAACATTTTGAAAATATTTTACTCTTTGAGCTGTTTACAGACATTATCAGTTTTCAATTTTTTTAGTTATTTTTTTCTTTAATTGACAATAATAATTTATTTGTTGGGTAATAATGATTGAAAATGTAATACAAGGTTCCTGATATATTGTTACAATTGCAGTTGAAAAATATTAAATATATATGGGCACAATTTTTTTTATAAGCATTTAAAGTTTGAATTACTTTTACTATATACTTTTTTATATTTATGCTGACCATACGTACTTATTTTATAGAGTCAAAGGGTTCCCATGGACCCCCGTCCACCGAAAAAAAGTATAGGCGATCGCCCCTCTTAGGCTATAGGTTTGACGCCACTGTACAGTAAAACAAAACAACATAAGATCAATTAATGCATTTCTTGGCTCAGAATCTAAAATATATGGTGTCATTAAAAAAAGGAGGCAACTTAAAAATATAATAATAAAAAAAGAAATTATTAAATATTATTTCCATAGTAAGATATTATCAGAGTTTGGAAAGAACGTCGTTCATATATATGGAACGTCACTCGTTTTTTTGCAAATAGAACGTGAACAACGTTTATATTTTTAATGAATTTGATCTGTTTTTTAAGACGTTCAATTTATTTACCAGTTAATAAATATTATATGTATATAATATATTATTAATTAATTAAATTATAATAATAATATTTTCATTTTTCCCATTATAATTTCTATAATATTTGTTTGATTGCAAAATATATAAACTAAATACATGAAATTCCAGTGTCCCCGGCTAGACATACAACAACAATACTAATATGATTTACACGAATTTGTAATAAACCTAATCGATGTATCATAATAAGTACCCTACATACTTTTTTTTTTATAGTGTTCGCTTAATTTTATCACTAGGAAATTTTCTCATCAAAATGTAACTCATATAACGTGTCAGATATTAAAAATTAATTCAGATACTTTATAAATTGTATATTCTCTAAAACAGGGGTGGGCAATTAAATTATATGGCGGTCCACATAATTTAAACAAAAAATGTTCAGGGACCAGAAAAAACTTAAATATCAGTTAATATACCTAATGTGTTTATTTTTGTGTTAAAAATACAGTTCAAGCTGTTTGAAGCAAATTATTCAATATAATAGGTAATATAATACAAGTCAGTTTTTTCTTAAATTTGGTACTCATGGAGAAGTGGAGACAACAACTATGCGCAGTGTTTTCAAGGTGGAGATCGGTTAATCTTTAACGATATATATTTTATTCTTTGAAAACGTAATTTTGGAAAACAAAGTATGTATATGTGGAGCCAAAATACAACATAAAAATAGATCAAATATCTATTATGTGCAGAAAACAGCATTAAAAAAAACGTTCTTGGCGGTCCAGATATTTCCCTCCACTGGCCGGATTTAGTCCGCGGGCCGCCTATTGTTGATCCCTGTTCTAAAGTCTAAATTATATTTTTAATTTTTGGTTGAGTCGTATATGTTTATGGGTTATTAATTATTATATTGACTGCAGGCTAACTATTCATAAAAAAAAAATTAAATGAACGAATCGATCAACACGTTCGTTTGAAAAATACACGAACGTGAACGAGTTCCTTTTTTAAGGACTGAACGTGAACGAGTTCATTTTTATAGTGAACGTTCCGAACACTGGATATTATACTTAAAAAATATGTTAATTAATATTATAACAAATATTTATTATGATTTATTTCTTCAAAATATTGCATACCTAAATAATAATATGGTGTGTTGGATATTTTCAATTAGATGTTTAGATAAATTTAAGAATACAATTATTAACATGCGATTTATTGATTATTTACTAATTTATATATATTTTTGTCTTAGTTATGGCCCCTAAAAAGAAAGTTTACAATGGCTATTCAGTATTCATGATGGAGACTCGACAGAAATTAATAAATCAAGGGGTTAAAGTAAGCATGGCTGATATGTCAGAGTATTGCAGAAAAGATTGGGAAGATATGTCTGATGAGATGAAAGGCATGTATAAAACGAAAGGCAAAAAGATGAAAAATGAAACAAAAGGAGGCAAATATACTTCAATTGGAGAAAATATAGAAGACGTTATAAAACAATCAGATGAGAGTAAATCACAAACAGTAGCTATGTACTCATATATAGATATATTGCTTAGCATGAAACCAGCTAGCTATTATCTTCCCAAGCAAAAATTTATTTTGATTCATATTAACCCTTATACATGCGAAAAAGAAGGATTTTATTTTCCTGCCGAAATATCCATGGCTGAGTTTTCTTTAGAAAAAGGCTTGATACGCATGTTTCATCAACTAGTTGGATTTGATCAAGTCAGGACAAATGCTCCGAAAGCTCCTACAGCAGATATTAACAATCATGCTGCTAACAATCATAAAATAAACGTATTCTCAATGTTTCCCAATAATTACTCAGAAATATTACTAAAAATGATTGGTAAGCACAAATATTAAAAATGATTAATTTTTTTTCAAACTAATGTTGAAATGTTTAATTATTTAGGTTTTATCATGAACAAAGAAGTTGATGTATCTGTTCTAAATGACTTAGCATTAGACATGCCACCAGTGTATACTGCACATTCACCTATTGGAAATGAACTGAAGATTACTAGCACAAGTTTATTCAAGTTATTCGAAAGTGCAGTAAGGAATTCTGAAAGAACTGATTTCAGCAATATTATTAGGGTTTACCATTTGGATAAACTATTTATGGAACTGAAAAATGCATGTTATAAAGTTAAACATCCAGATACAGATGATTTAGCTTTACCTTCTGTTGCTATGGCTACCGATAGTTTATCAAAAGATGTGTTAAGTACAATTAAAACAATTGGTTGTAATTTTCATGAAAAACTTGAACACATTCATGGTTGTAGTAACTATTTTGTATGTAAGTGGATAAACATTTTATCAGCTCACTGTTGTCGCTATATTGACATAGAACTTGTATCTGGTTGTCATTATGATTTTGATTTATCTAAAACAGAGAGTCCATTTGAAGAACGTTTTGATAAAATGTGTATTTCTAAATTTGCTGCGAATTATTCAGATGATGGGGAAATAAATAAACCAAACACTTTAGCAGCCAATAGTTTCCCAGCACTTGAAGGTAAATTAGCGACTGCTATTCAAAAACCAATATGGAATAAGCCAGAATACAAAGCAAATACAAATAGCAAAACTATTGAAAATAAAGAAGACAACTTTCCTCCCCTTGGTGATTCGAAAAGTATTCAAATAAATGCTCCTGTACCAGTAATAAACAGCTGGTCTAAGAATGCAAGTCGTAGCAGAGGTATTATTAGCCAAGTTCAAAGTAATAACCAAAACCAATTAAATGCAAACTCAAAGCAAACATCCAAAGGCAGAGGACTTTCTACTGATAGAAATAAGTAGTGTAGACATAATAGTAATTAAATCATTGATTACTAAATTTTTAAATATTAATTAATTAATTTCTGTCATTTAAAACTGGTTTTTTTTAATGCAATAAGAATTAGGAAACTCATGCATAGATATGTATTGAAATTTTACAAAAAAAAAAATGTATTAATATTAATAAACATTATTGCAAATCAATTGTCTAGTCTAATAAAAAGGCAAATTGTGTAGTAACATTATAACACTACCTGTATAAATATGAATTAAATTTTTAAATAAAAATATATTATTTCTAATCTGGGATGGAGGTTGGAGGTGGCCTCAGTGGTAACTTTGTTATGATGAGGTCTGAGGGCTGACTTCATAATGTAGTTCTAAAGACTAAGAAGACTGTTAATATTTTATAAATATGAGTATATACTATATAACACTAAAACAGTAATAATTTATACACAATACACCGCATTTTTACGCAACTGTAAATTTTAATTTGTATTCAAAAGAAATGTGTTTTCAGTTCCTCAATAATACAAAACAAAGTTAAAATCATGAAGCATTTGCTGTCCTCAGATCAAATATCTCTGAACAGGCCTGGCTAATTATGTGACTTGTTTTCAAAACCATTCTTGATTGTTTGGGTCAGGTTAAATATTTGTCCTGTATACAATTTTCCTGGATGGAAACCAGCTTGTTCTTTAATTAATACATTAACCGCAAAGAGTACTAAGCGATTAATCCGTATTCTTTCAAAAACCTTTGTATATATGCAAATTACCAAAATTAATTTGTATATGTGGCGCAAACTACAATATGTTATATTTTTAATAAAATTGTATAATACTATAGGCATAGACTATAGCTAATATTTCTAACTGCCGTATACACTCAATATTGAAAATATGTCACCTCTTTTCGCTTTCATTATAAATGTATAACTATATAGCTAATTTACAATATGACAATACTAATTATTGTATACAATCTACAGAGTAATAACTAAATTATAATTTAGTATTTCAACAAATATATTTTACTAAGTAGGTATACTAGGTACTTATTAAATTTAAACTAAAAAGTTACCATTTAAAGTAAATTTTAATACATCATTTAAGAGCTTTAGGATTATTGATAAAATAGTACCCATTCCCCATTTCCCAGCTACCACTCACCACTATACAGTATGTCCTAGAATTTCTGATTGAATAGCATAATATTCGATTTTTTTTTTTTTCAAAAATTATCAAAAAAAAATTTTAGGCACATAAAATTAAAACGTAATGAAAATTGCCCAAGTTAAACCTAATTATTATTTTGAATTTCTAAGAGTAATAGTTATGTTACCCATGCATACGGCATTAGCAAAATTCAATTTGCATATTAATTACTACAATCCTGCTGATTTTTAGGCCAAAATTAAAAATAATAATTAGCTCTAACTTGGGCGATTTTCATTAAATTTTAATGATTTTTTTTTTGAACTGTCTTAAAAAATACGATTAACAAAAGGCTATCTTGGAAATTTTAAAAACTTATTTGCCTAAAAAAAATGTTTGATAATTTTTGAATTTTTGAAAAAAAAAATCGAATATTATTCAATCAGAGTTTCTATACTTTGACTAAAAAAACTGCATTTAAATATATTGATTTTCCACGGAGATATTAAGGGTGTACGGGTCTTCTGGGACATAATGTATATTTGAAAATTTAGTATTTATAATTTATTATATTTATTTAATATTTTGAGTGGAAAACAATTAATATCCGGGGGGGGGGGGGTGTAAGACAAATTCTAATCACTCCACTGTTTGGATGTACCTATCAATCAAATAATCTAGATGTTTCATACAAACAGCTCTATAAGATACGTGTATGTTTGAAATTTAATATTTAGCATCAGAATATTGGGAAGGCATATTATTATTGATAAAAAAAATCAATAATTTTTTTATTTTAAAAACAGTAGTTTTGCCCATCTAAAATTGTCTTTAATAACCACTTTGAACCAGTTTAACTGGTTTATCGAATCAGACTAAATAAACTTATATTAGGTATGTAATATCATAATATAATATAAATCTTAAATCATTTCATATAGGTACAAATATACAATGTTATAAAACGCAAAGCAGTTATTTCATGATAATTATAAACCGATAAAATAATATTATCATTTATCGTAAATTCGAAACCATCACGATCACCGGATCACAACCAAATTATTATTTCCGTCTTGGGCACAGATGTCTGTATGATATAATACCAATTAATAATAATATTCTGTATTCACAATTCAGTATTCAACTTTGTATAGTCTTTATAGGTATATTAATTATTACTGTACAGTATAGAAATCTATGAACATGGGGTGACATTGCCGCGGAAACTTCAAAGTAGATAGATCAAACGGCATTTAGGAGGTTCAGGTTACCTACACTTTCGGTCTGTAACTACGGCCTGCGGTTATAGTAACATATTAACGATTAGCGATGAAATTTTTTTTATTTATTTATTCAAAAGCCACGTCCTGACCCAGTGGCGTGGGGGGGCATGGGGGGGAAGCGTCCATCATGGCTAAATTACTGGAAATGTTATTTATGAATAAAATATTGGTGATATTATTTGAAACATTAGGGCGGCTATGTAAACTTACTTTAACAAGATACACTCTAATACCGTTGATTTGTAAAAGTACTGCTGCTGCGAGAGCAGGAACGTCCACAATAATTTAAAAGAACGGTCGAGTGTACTAAAGGCACTCGCAGACCAACTCACGGGACCCCCAACCCTCCTTTGATCGCGGCTATGCTCCTAACACAATTGTTTTTTAACCTAAATTATTAATTTCTTTATTTTTTAATATCCCAGCTAATTCTTAGTCTACCGGACAGTCTGGACTATTATAAATTAAATGAAATAATAAATTAAATGTTTTGCCAACCGACAAATGGCGGCCGTCCACAGCTGATCTTTACTTAAAACAATTGTTCCTTATCTAGTATAAACCACAGATATAAAATATTATAGTATTTTATATCTGTGGTATAAACATAGTATAGTAATCTGTGATCGTGGTACACACTATAGTGTATAGACGTATAGTACACTACACACTATAACACGTTCGACGTTCCACGTCGTCCGTAATCCGTATAGACATTAGACGTATGACAAATTAATGAAAATATATAATAAATAATAATAATATAATAAATCTATAGTACAGGCACACAATATATTCTGTGGTACAGGTGGTGTCGCACGGCCGCATGGAAACGGTTCAATCTCTTTTCTATGTATGATCTATTGATCTATACTTTGTACTTTGTAGAGAATAGAGATGGGCAAAATATTTTGAATATCGATGCATCGACATTTGAAACACCGATTGTTTAGATGTGTTAGGAAAAAACTTCAATATTTTTCGATTTTTAATAAAAAAAAATTGTTTAATTCAATCATGGGTAAAACAATTTATTTTTCTCATGCATCAATACATGGACCTTACTTAGTATTTACTATTTACCATGATAAATTAGATAATATTATAATCTAATATTTTGTCATGGTATGTACTATGTACTATGTTTCAAATTAAATATATAATTTAAAATATAAATTTAAAAAAAAAAAATGGTAAAATATGAAAATATGAAAAAAACATCGATACTTTCTTCGATACATCGAAGACTAAAAATCGATGTAAAACATCGATGTTTTTTGACCACCTCTAAATTATTCAGCTGTATTAGTCTGTACTCTCTACTCTGTACTACGACTACCAGTACTACTGTGGTACTATACTTCTCAGTTTCTCACTAGTCACTAGTCAGTAGTCTCACTCATTACTCAGTTGTCACTCGAGGATTCAGACCATCGACGATAGTTATATAGTCAGTACTATTCGTCTGCTACGGTTGTTTTGTTATCGCTCATTTGTTCATCCCAACACTCGTGAATATCCATTGCACGCGGTCGGTTTCAACAACACTGAAATATGGAGGTAAGAAAATTTAGTTCGTTTTCTCGTCAAGGAATTGTGGTAGTTTGTCGTTTTGACTGACTCCAATATACCGGTCTACCAAGTACCAATAAAGCAGATATTATAGGTCAGGGATGGCAAATCCATTTATCCATGGCAAGCGAAAACATTTTGTGGCACACGAAAATTTTTATTATTATATATTATATAATATAGGTAATAGATAAAAAGATTTATAGCATACCGCTTTTATCGGTCATTAACGATTATTCAATTTTATCTGTAGATAAATATTATTATAATTATTATTATTATTTATTATAGGTATATTATATATTATTTTCATTATGTACCTAATCTAACCTTTTTATACTAATACATTAATTATTCAATCAAATTCTAATATAATACTATATATACTTTATATATTTTTCATGGCACGCTCTAAAAGAAAAACAGATAATTTTGGCCCCGCAGTGTTTAAAACGTTTGCCATCCCTGTTATACCTAGGTGGTTGAGCAATGAGCTCTTAAAAAAAAATTTAAGCGTGAGTAAAAAATCAGCTTAAATTGCTGGAGGTTATATTACTTGAATAAATACTGGAGACCTTCAAGCCTTCTTCTCCCATTATTTTCTCTGCTCCACAACCCCCAAACTAAGATAACATTGGTAAATGGTTCTACACCGATGGGTTAAACATATCTTGAATTTTAGTTTTTTGTGACTAAAATTGCGTTTAAAGCTTTGAGGTAATAGCGGGGGTAATAGGCATGTGTTATTCTATAACAAGTTCTGAGACCCTGAGGGTACTTGATATCTTTAGTCTATCCGATTACATATATTTTATACTTGTGTGCATAAGGCATAACATAGATCCGGTGTGTATATTATGGTCAGTATGTGGCAGAGTTGACATTCGAGATAATTACGTTAAAAGTTTTTGTTTACGAGTACCTACAAATAATACTTGATTTACATCCGAATAATATGACTTCTAGTCCAGATCACCTTGTGCCCTCTGTACATGTTAACCCTGAAATATTCATCATATCTCTTGGACACAAAACTTGTTTAACATCTTCCAGAATATTATTTATGTATACAGTGTATCATTGTATCATTTTTGAAAAGTAAAATCTACTCGAAATACATGTACTTAATTATTTAAATGTTTACCTTGGGTATCTATTAGCTTGGGTATTGGTTAATTATTATTTATTTTATATGAATAGACCCTTATAAATTATGTAAACTGGTTTTATTTACACCCAAGTACTAATTTAAATATTATACACTTGATAAACTTAGCTTAGGTATTTGTAAATTTTTACAAAACCCATCTGTGGAGTCCAAAAGAACTGGCTATGCTGTCGTGAACATTTTGGATAATCAGTTTTCTGACAAATTCATACAATTTACAATTAATGTAACCTATCGACTATTGCAAGTGTTAGATTTTATAACCTAGCTTTTCGATGAAATATTATAACAAATGAATATTCTTTTAATGTGTGGAATGCAAATTATCATTATTATTATTCAATTAATTGCATTGCTGCTTTACATTAAATTGACTGTTTATTTGAATACCTAATAAAAATCAGAGATCATTAAGAAAAGATTTGTCCCTATCTAAATTTAATTTATAGGAGATAATACAATATAATATTTAATTATTATATATTTAAATTTTACTAATTATTTATTAAGTTAGCTAATTGAATTTATTAATTATTCATTAAAAAATTAGATTTGTAATTTTTGACCCCGCTCACCCAAGTTTATCTACCAACATGCATTATCACATAGCATGTTGAATTTTATTTTTATCGAGAGCATTTGTTTATCAAGTTTCAACACTGCCTATTTAAAATTGTTAGGGGTCAATATTTTTTTTGTTATATCCGGAAAAAATACTATTTTTAAATTAAAATGTTTATTTAATGTTTAAGAAGAAATTGTGACTTACTCAATAAGTTTGTGTAGGGCCTTAAAAGATAATTGGACACTTAAAAATGATACCTTATAGCAAATAGCAATATAGGTACTATTTAAATGTCATCACTATAGTTAACTACAGTATTTTTGTATTTTTATTTCAAATGAACACAATAATTTAAATGTGTTTCTTCAAAATATATTGTAATGCATATAAACCGACTAATAGCCACGTTAGCTTGCTGTTTCTCTTTATACCACGACTACCAATGTACTTTACAAATACTCATATGAGCGATAAACACCAGTGACAGATGGTTTTGTACATTTATGACTTTTTCTAGTAATAAATGACTTCTTGTAGTATTAGGTAATATAATAAATTATAGAATTACAATCCAATAATATTAACCTAGCCACTTTATGTTAATGTTGTAATTGAGAATAATAGTTTATACTATGTAGGTACCTAACCTGCATAGTATTAAAATACAATTTTGCTATAAGTATATGGTTGTCTATTTTTGTAACTTCTAAGTAAACTTTTTATTTTTTTAGATTGAAATTGTAACAACAACGGACAAGAATATTGGAAAAATTAAAGTAAGAATTTTTATTAATAATATTTCATTTATATTATGTATTTCTGTACCAAAGTGTAATTTATGTCGATGAGATATAGAAATGCCATTGCTCTCTATTTATGTACCTACCTAACTTATTTACTTAATAGTGAAGAATTCGGTGATTTTTTTGAATCTATCATGGTATGTTTCTGATATGTTTTTAAAATCTTATGTTAGGTATCATATTTTTTTTTTACATTTCTTAGTCAATTGTCATAAATATGTTTTGTATTTGTTTGTTGTCAGGGTTGAATCTAGGAATAAAATAAAAAGGGAGACTGTACACAAATTATGTACCTATATGTTTATGTTATATAAGTACAAATTAAATATATTATATTATACACTCATAGTTTTAAAAGTCATAAACCAAAAGCATAAAAAATTATTAGATTATTATAAGGTTTGATTGATTTAACATTTAACTATTTTAATATATAACATATTTTTATAAATAAACTAATAAATGAGAAATTTTTCTCTGAAATAATATTTAAGTGAAGGCTTCAGCCAGCCCTCTACTACTCATTGTATCAGCCCCTGTTATTGTGCAAGTATAAAAAAAAAATGTAATCGATTGCTATGAAATCTGTAAATTTTTAGTATTTATATTATAGTTATTACTATTATAAGGAATGCCATACTGCATAAGAAAGATAAAAATATGTAATAACTAATAATGTTGTTATAACTTAAACTGTAAAAAAAATAACTAAATAAGTAATAAATAGCCCAATAAATGTTGTTTTGTTTTGTTTTCATAATTTATTTATCAGGTAGATATTTAAAGTTCAGTTAAATTGCATACTCATTGTTGGATTTACATTCAGATTCAAATTAATAATTATTAATGAAAAAAAAAATGTTTTATCTTATATTTTCTTACTTTAGTATTTGAAATTATTATTTTGGAATTGATTAAATTCTTTACAAAGCTTGTTCATTAATATTCAAATGAAAAATGTTATTCCATGTCCTTGAAAAATGTCTTGTAATTTATTCAGTGTGACTACTTGAGTTGACATTACTATAAGTAATATTTCACTAAACAATAATTTATAAAGTATACAATATCTACAAGTACTTATCAATTATGAATGATTAATACATTTCTAAAAATTCAAAATCACATTGATTATCATCCATTAGGTATAGTTTTTTTTATTTAAATATCAGTAATTTTACAATAAAGTACCTACACTTGTTAAAAGACTAAATTCATTAACAAAAGTGAAGAATAAATATAATTTTTAATCTACAATCAAAGTTCTTTAGATTACATTTTTAAAACCCAAATTTCAATTTTTAATTTTAGTGGTTTTATTTCATACCCATTTTTGGAACTAAATAAAATATATGAAAATGGATTTTTATATAAGTAATAAATTCCCAAATTTAAGCTTGATGTAAAAGTTTTTTAGGCATTTTTTTCTTAGTTTTCTTGAAAACCATCTAAACTTAAGGAAGTTAATTTGTTAACATTATTGAACACAAGATAATTTTATTTCTAATTACAATTAATAAGGATAACAATTTAGTTATTATTAGTTAAATTTAAGGTCAAAATGTAATATAATAATAATACTCATAGTGATATACTACAATATATTATATTACCCTATTACTATTAACATTAGTAGTTATATTATATATATATATATATTTGTTTTATTATATAAGAACATGTTCTTTGATCCAACAAAAAGTGGGCTTGTTGTTTAGATGATAATATTGTTCTGTTTTTGAATTGCTTGAAGAAGTTGATTTATGGTATTTGAATGTAAGGTTTGAATGGAAAAACTTGAAATCCGTGTGGAGTGAAGTTTATTCTTAAAATGTTTCTTGGAAATTTGGAACACTTGTATTTTATTTATGTGTTTTGCCACAGTTACTCTAAATGGGTGCTGCATAATGTAATAAGTTACAAAAGAATTATTTGTTAAGAAGAAGAGAATAACTAAGAGAGGTTCACCAATTAACTAACTGCTATCATGCCATTTAAACTATCGCAAAATGTGTTCAACTGAAGACTGGTCTACCGTAAAATTAAGAAAATTTTAATTTATACTTGTGTGGACTCAAATCATCCCACCATTTATCTTACTAAATTTTAAAAATGAAATTATGTAGGTATAAATATTTTAAAATCAAAGTTATTTATAGGTATTAATTAAAAACATAATAATATTATTATATTTGTATAGTGCACAAAGCATGATACCAATTTTAAATTTCTGATAACTTGATGGAATTTAAAAAAAAATGCATGGGTTCTAAGTTAATGTTTATCTATAATAAAGGTGTTTAATGCTTGTCGACGAAAAGATATTATCTTTATAACATTTTAAATATTTTGTACTTTTTCAGGTTACAGATGCTTCTCAAGTTAGTGATATTAAGAAAAGCATCAGCAAAGTAAAGTCTGCTTTATATCCAGACAGACAATCTATCAGACTTGAAGCTAGAGGAAAAAGTTTAAAGGATACTGACAAAGTTAAAGATTTAGGTAGGTACTAACCTAGTATGGAAAAGTTAAATGCAGATAAAGAAGTAACAAATTGTATTAATAGGTACTTACTTTTTTTTCTAGGATTAAAAAATGGATCAAAACTTTATGTTAAAGACTTGGGCCCTCAAATTGGATGGTCTACTGTATTTATGGCCGAATATGCTGGTCCTATATTTGTATATTTAATATTTTATGCACGATCCAGTCTGTTGTATGGGGCAACAGCTAATCAAAAAATGTCACAAGTGGCTGAGTAAGTCCTTATATTTAATAGTAAGGCAACTATATAAATTATCAGGTTGTCCTAACAAGTTAAATTATTTTTGTATATATGTTATTTAGGTATTTATTAGATAGATACCAGAAATGATAAAAACAGTGTTGTACAAGTTATATTATAGCTAGTGTCAATTTATCGTAATGTAGGGGTGCCCACTAGGATTTTATTTCTTAAATTGTTTGCTTGATAAGAACTTTCCTTACCTCAATATTAATATTTGGTCACCTCTGCTTACTGTATAGGTTAATTTCCTTAAGTATTTATTTACCTTATCAGTTATCACTAACAGATAATCTAATAATAATTGTATGTTAACAGAACTTTTAATCGACTATCAGTAATATATCATTAAATTATTGTACAATTTTGTAGCAAATATAGTAATAAATAATTATGTACGCATGGATTTTATGTGACGTATAATAAGTTTTTAAAAACCTAAAACTTAGTATTTAAACCTGACTTTTTTTATTATCAAAGAAATAGCTTAACATCAAAAATTTGTTCTTTTCCAAGAACATATTATGTAAATGTAATTCCTATTCTTATAATTCTAATTCTTATTTTTGTTTTTTTAGAGTTGCTGCTTACTGTTGGTCATTCCATTATGCAAAGCGTGTGCTTGAAACACTGTTTGTACATCGTTTCTCTCACAACACTATGCCAATAATGAATCTGTTTAAAAACTGTACGTACTACTGGGGCTTCACTGCTTTTGTTTCATACTTTGTTAACCATCCATTGTATACTCCACCATGTACAATTCAATTTTACATTGGTCTTGGTACTTTTATCGTAAGTATTGAAATTAAATTAAAATTGTAGTGTCATGTTAATAATGAAATTAACTTTTTATACAATGTTACAGTTTTGTGAATTAGGAAACTTAAGCATTCACATTGCATTGAGAAATCTTCGTCCACCTGGTACTAAAGTCAGGCGTATACCAGTTCCCACTACAAATCCTTTTACACTTCTTTTTAACTTTGTTTCTTGCCCTAACTACACTTATGAGGTTGGTAGTTGGATTGGATTTACCATAATGACATCTTCATTTTCAGGTAAGTATTTAATATTACATTATTGATAAATAATAATTTGTATGTAATTTGTTTAGCTGGATTATTCGCTTTCGCTGGATTTTACCAAATGGCTGTATGGGCTCTTGGCAAACACAGGAATTACAAAAAAGAATTCTCTGACTACCCGAAATGTAGAAAGTCAATCATACCATTTTTACTTTAAATTGTACTAAGTGTTTTAAATAAGTTTTTTTGTGACTGAATATGGTGGGTGTATTTTTTTTTATAAGTTTTTCAGTTTGTATCTTGTGGATATTGTATTAGTATATTATGTTTAAAATTTACTGTTGTACATTTTACAACTTTTAATTAAAATACAAATAATTGATCAAATTGTATATGAATATTTGTAAATTTGATGTAATAAATTTACAGCCACTTTTATTTCATATAATAATATATATTATTCTTCAAGTCATATTGTATACTTAGATGAATATTATTTCTCTATTTCGTTTTTAATATTATACTTATTGGTAAGGTTTGCTTATCGCCAGTAAATCTGGTTGGACTCACAAAATATAATTTAACTATCACTTAACTGGTCACCTGTGGAGTTGTTTAGATTGGGACGAAAATGTTATGTGTGAACGTTATTATAAATTACATTTTTATATGTGAAAAGTATACAGGTGTAACAGGAAGACGAAAAAAAAATAATTCTAACATACTACAAAAATTGTGAAAAAAGTTGTTACGTTCTAAATTAATTTACTATAAAAAATACTGATGTTTTAAAAAAATGCTAAAAAATAAACTACTTGACTTAGATAAATGTTTTTTGCATTAAATTTATTCTTATTATCAGATTTAGAAATTGGCTATTTTTTTATTTTCAGTGCTAAAAATTAAAAGTAATAAAATCATTTTTTTTTTATTTACTATACGTGTAATGAAAGTGACTAAACAAATACAAATATATATTAAAAAAAAGTTTAAAAAAGGGGATAAGTTTATGTCGATCTGCTATACAGTAGGTTACAATTGGGTCAATGTATAAAGGATTGTATTAAACTTGAATTCAATGATATAATATTATTGTGTAAGAAAAACATTTCTGAGCGGAGCCGTTTTGTCAGTCTGGATATTGCTATTATTTATTATATCCTTTAGTGGTTTTTTGTTATTTGTCGGTGGTTTTTCCTGTGCAGTTAAATAAATATTGATAAAATTGAAAAATTACCTGTCTAAAGTACCTTCTTGATCAAACTTGCTAAAAGATATGGTACTATACGTTGAAATCGAAGCACTCCTTCTGGTAGATATTTTGTATACAGGATATATAAAAAAAAATAAACAAATAAATAAACACCATTGTAAAACCAATGGCTTCCTCACTCCACTCAGAATCCAATATTGATTAGAACAAAAGTTATTTCCTCTGTCAGGTCTTCCTGTATATTCTAACTTTTAAAGAAAATATTATTGACAATAAAATTAGGTATGTCAAAATATTGTTCAAATTTATCATATTTAATTGAACATAAAAACATAATTTTACATAATTAATTTTAGAAATATATATTAATATGATCGTTATAACGCATTAATGTAGATAATGGAGACTGTTAAGAGGACGCTACACATGTATAAATTCGTCCGTCAAAACCGTTTCGCGCGGGAAAGAACCGAGAAGGCTACAGTCATAACTAAGAAACGAAATTTTCACCACATAATAAGGAGAACATTTACTGTGCAACGTTGTTTTTAATTTTTCGATATCACAAATACAAAAAAAGTTCTTATTGTTTCAAAATTCATTATTTTTGCGTTTTTCAAACTCGAATAACTTTTTTTTCAGTTCTGATATCAAAAAAATAAAAACAACGTTGCACAGTAAATGTTCTCCTTATTATGTGGTGAAAATTTCGTTTCTTAGTTATGAATGTAGCCTTCTCGGTTCTTTCCCGCGCGAAATAGTTTTTACGTAAAGATTTCAATTTTATCGAATATTTATGGCTGTAATGTGCTGCAGCCTACGGTCGTTGCGACAACGACTACAATATCCCCCACTACAGTGAAATTATATTTGCCCATATCTGAGCCGCGTCGCGCGCTTTGGTCACAGCGCCCGTAATAATAACATTATTCCAGAAATAGGTTCGATATTATGTAATTGTACCTATCTATAGCTATAATTGTATAATAGTATATGTATACTAATTTAAAAATATAAAATATGTGTTACCAAATTACTGTTTCGCTAAATGCTAGTTATGCTTCAAGCTTTCAACAGTCAACGACTAACGTTGTTTTTTATTTTGTGACTGTGTTATTTATTAAAATGTCACCAAAAAAATTTCGTGCAAAAAAAAGGGCTGTTGGAAAAAAAGGTTTACGTAAATTGTTAAATAATTTAAAAAATAAAAAATAGTAAGTAATTTTTAATATTTTATAATTGAACTTAACTTTATCTAAAACGTTATTTTTATAACTATTAATTTTATAAAATATTAAAATGTATGCAATTTAATATTATCATGTGAAGTAAAATATTTATTAAAAAATAAATTGTTGAATATAAACTCAAAATTCTTAACCAAATTCTGGAATTTAGAAGTTGGAACTTGTTATGTAACACATGAGCCATGAGGTTCCTCATAAGTAGGGCATGGGTTTGAATGCTGATATCAAAAAAATCAACATCAAATATATTCCCTTTCAAAAAATGCATTTATGACCAAAATAATCTAAAAAATTCCATACAAACATCAAAAAAATATTCTTTTAAAAAATCCTTTTAACATTATAGCCCCCCCCCCACCAATTTTATTTTATTTTTTATAATTTTCGAAGAAGTGTTAGTGAAATACCTACTGAAACTGTTCAATCAACAATTTCAACCCGGCGGCCTGTCCATTTTTTTCAAGTTTTAAATACTTTCTTAATATTTAATGGAGTTCTAAATTTTGATTAGTCGATCTGCATTTATAAATAATTACTATATCAACTATTATACTGGCTAGTGGCTACTGCACTTTATGCAGTGCTGCAAATCTGCAATACATGTTTTGTAATAAACATTATATTGAAAATAAAAATTACTAAAAAATGAAAATCACTATTTACTAATTGTATGTTTATATAGTAATATAGACATAACATTGGATACAGAATGCAGTGAATTTGCAGAGTAAGTATAACTGTATAAGTATAAGTTAAATTAGTCTATAATAGGTAATAAATATTCCTATATTTTCTATATTTAATTATTTCTTTATTTTATAAATTATTTGCCATGTGCGTACCTATCTGACTTATTATTATAGAAGAAGTTTAAACGTATCGTCAATAAGTATAGATTCAAATTCAATAAACAACCAAGAATCATGTTCTTTAAATCGGTGAGTTTATAGTGAATGATACAATAATTATTATGGTATTTGTGGTCTTAGTATGATTAACATTGTTTAACAATTGTAATAATAAATAAATATACGAATATACTTACATATCATTATCTTATACTATACTAACAGAGATGATCTCAACCTGCCTTGCAGTATTGATACTACACCTACAGAAGATAGTTTATCGTCTGTATTTACAACCATAACTGAGTAAGTATTTACAAAAAAATGAAAAATAAATAAAAGTGGACATAATAATAAAATATATTATATTAATACACCTAATATTGTAGAGAAATTTCTGACCATAACTTGAGTGTCATTTATACTGAATCTGAAGATGGTGTATCATCTGAAAATACTACAACTACTGAGTAAGCGTACAAACAAACAAAAATGTTTTGAATTACGATCGACTTTTAATAATTTATTAAAGTAACATTTTTATAGAACTTCATATTAAATTTTCAAATCGTAGATATAAATATTAAAAATCTTATGCATTTTTAAGAGGACGCTATACCCGCATGTGTTGTCTCCGTCTTACAAATGTACAACATATCAAAAACTATTTTGCGCGGGAAAGAACCGAGAAGGCTACAGTCATAACTAAGAAACGAAATTTTCACCACATAAAAACAAGAACTATGGCTGTGCAACGTTGTTTTTATTTTTTTGAAATCACTTATATGAAAAAAGTTCTTACTGTTTAAAAAACCGTTATTGTTTGTCATTTGTAAGACGGAGACAACGCATGCGGGTAATAATTTGCACATTTTCGTGGTTTTCTACATTTTTGAAAGACTGGATGAACGTGGAATCTTGTATTCAATTTTCAAGTATTTTGATGAATAGAAATTTTTTTATCTTTATTTATATTAGAATATTAATATCAATAGACATTAAAAAAGAAAACATAAAAAAAAAATAGAAAGTTATGGGAAAATTATTTTGTAGTTAAAAATTCTTAAAATGTTTAATATTCATATCCAAGACACTAGACAGTTGTAATACAATTCGAAAATGTAATACTAAGTTCCTCATCATTAGTATATTAGGTTAAAACATTGTATATCTACCTACTGTATCTGAAAATGATTATATGTATTTCTTTACACTTTTATAGTGTTCTGTTTGGTCGTCGAATCGTGGATATAAAGTTTGTATTTGATCAAATATTGGCCAGTAACAACAAAAATCATATAAAAGGATTTGATTGTTCTTTTATTAACTCTGAATTGATTAAAGAAACACGTAAAGGATTTCATTGCTCATGGTTTTTTAAATGTAAAATGTGTAACATAGAAACAATAATTCAATCAGATATCGACGACAAAAACAAAATACCAATTAATAAAGCAGTGGCAAATGCATCTATTGCAGTTGGAATTGGCTATAGCCAAGTCAATGAGTTTTCGGCTTCTATTGATGTTCCATGTATGACTAACGCATCGTTTATAAATAATTGTAATAAAATTGCTGAAGTTGTCAACGAAAGTGCTTGGGAACAAATGAGACTGGCTGGTTTGGAAGAAAAAAAATTAGCTTTAGAACGAAACGATGTTGATACCGATGGTATTCCAATGTGTTCTGTAGTGGCAGATGGACAGTGGGGGAAAAGGAGCTATAAAACAAAATATGATTCATTATCGGGAGCGGTAATTTTTATTTTTTGGACTTCAATAATGTTTATATGCCAGGGGCGTCATTTCAATTTTAGATTCTGAGCGTAGCGATGAATGTTTTGTTTTTACAATGATGTGTGGTTTTTTTTTGTGTCTGTCATCACCTTTTATATTGTTTCAAAGGCAAATGAAAAATATTAAAAATCCGTAGTCACAATTTTTTTTTAAAAGTAATTAAAGTTTAAATTTTGACAAAATACATTAGAAATTTATAAAAATTTTCTTATACAATGAAATTATATCATTGAATTCAAATTTAATACCATCCATTACAGTGACTACTAAATATAGACATTTCAAAATGACGCGTTAGGTATATTATAACAAAGAGATACCTATAAAAAAAAGGTTCTAATATGTGCATATTTATTATTTCAGGCAACAATTATTGGATTCCATACTTCTAAAGTTCTTTTTGTTGGTATAAGAAATAGGTATTGTGCAGTGTGTGAGCGAAGTAAGACTTTAAATCAAAAACCAAAAGAACACGAATGTTTTATGAACTGGACAAAGTCTTCTACTTGTATGGAAGCAGATGGCATTGCAGAGGGTTTTTTAAAAAGCATAGAGTTACACGGTCTCAAATTCAATCGATTAATTGGTAAAAAAATGTTTTAAGAAAAAATATATATTTTAGTTTTTTTTAATTTAAAATCATGTACATTGTAGTTATACTAAGTATAGTATTAAGTATAGTATTAAGTATAAATATATATATATATATATATATTATAAAATATAGGCGATGGAGATAGCAGCGTTACAAAACGTCTAAGAGAAGTTATACCTTATGGTCCTACAAGATTAGTAGAGAAAATAGAGTGTAGTAATCACCTACTACGTAATTTTGGAACCAAAATTTCAGCAATTTCTATAAATACAAAGTATCCTGTTTTGTTGAGAAACTTTATTAAAACCAATATCAAAAAATTCCCTATTGCAATTCGAAAAGCAATTGAGTATCGAAAAGAAATGAAGGCACCACAGCATGAAAAAATATCAGGTACCTAACTTATCAATTTATAAAAAATACATCTTAAATGCTATGTTATTATTAAATTTTAGGTCTTATATTGGATATTAGCAATAGTTTTTACCATATATTAGGTCAACATAATAAATGTGATGAATACTTTTGTAATAATAAACAAAAGATTAGTGAAAACTTAGTGCCAGCTGCATTTAACTGTGGATTAATGTCAGAATTTAAATTGGTGGCACAACGACTTATTGATAATGCTACAAGTCTATTACACGATGTAACGAACAATATTTGTGAACAATTCAACAGTGTCATTAATAAATTTATTGCGGGAAAGCGAATTAACTTTTCACAGAGGAATTCGTATAATACTCGTGTAAAAGCTGCAATTGTATCGTTTAACTCTGGTGGAATGTTTCTTAGACATATGCACAAAAACATAACTAACAATAGTCCAGGTAGGCACACATATTATACGATCATTTTTTTTTACATTTATTTTAAATTAATAATTAGTTTAAGCTATAATAATATTATAACAATTTTTTAGGTAAAATCGGAAAACAATTTTTGTCCACAAAACTCCGAAAACTAACGGAAACGCGAAAACGACGACAACTATTTCCGGTTAAAAAAAATAAAAATATTAAAAACACTGGCCCGGACGAATTTTATGGGCTTGCTGAACCCTTAGCAGAAGATGATGTAATGGATGTCGAACAGTTTGTAAACCAAAAGCAAAGGTTTCTTGCATCGTTACAATTAAGTCACGAAAAACGTTGTGCCATAGAACAACATACACGAAATCAAAGAAATTGTCAGCAATGGTTTAGTGAAAGAAGAGTTCGACTTACCGCATCCAATTTTGGAAGGGTTTGTAAGGAAGATGAAGCAAGACAAACATTTGAAACAATGACAAAATTAAAAGTTAAAAGTTGTGGTTTATTTATCGATAAAGATATTCCATACTTGGCTGCTAGTCCTGGTAAATATAATTAAAACAATTAACACAGTTATCTATTTATACAATTTTAATGTCCTTTTTTCAGATGGCTTAATAATTGGTGAAAATGCTATAATCGAAATAAAGTGTCCATATTCTGTAAAAGACTATTTACACATTCGAGACGCTATTGTAGATAAAAAGGTATACCTATGCTTAAATCAGAAATCATAATACATATTTAACTATTTAAGTACTTCGAAATACTATAAAATATATTAACAGCTCTTATTTTTTTATTATAAAAATATTTTAGATCCAATACTTGTATTTAGAAAATAATGACATTAAATTAAAAACTCAAAGCTTATACTATTTCCAAGTACAAGGTCAGCTAAGAATAACAAATACAAATTTATGTTATTTTGTCATTCACTCTGAATCATGGACTCATATATTAAATATCGAATATGATGAATTTTTTTGGAATAATAAAATGGAAAACCAGCTAAAATTGTAAGTACCTTTATATATCATAATAATAATTTTATATGAGTTAAGTAACAATTAAACAATTACATATGTTTAAACTGCTTATAAAATTATTTTCTCAGGTTTTATTTAGATTGTCTTCTTCCGGAAATTATTGATCCCAAATTTGGAAAAAGGTTGTTAAAATCAGATATATCTGAACCTAAGAGAATTCAAGATGAGCTGAATAAAAAAAACGAAAAATAAATAAGTTATGTTTACTATTTTGTAAAATGTTTATATAGTCATGTCCAGTGTAGGTACCTATACCAAAGGTACACTCGTATACTAAATATAATATAATATAAAATATTTATATATATTTATAATAAATAGGTAGGTACCTAATTGAATAAAAATTAAGTTATTAAAAATTGGCATTGGTTATTTTTTTATAATATAATTTATGAAATTTTTAAATGATTTAGTATTATTTAAAATGTTATTTATAATATATTTCATTAAATTACCTTCCTAATACGCTCAACATTTTATTTTATTTCCACTAGGTAATGAAAATTTTAGAGAAACCTTATTTATTTATCAATAATAATTTTTTAAAAAACTAATAAAAATCGAAATATTCTAATGCCTATAAATAGCTCAAAAAGAGTCAAAATATATTATTGTTCATTTTTATATTTTTACGGACTGAGTACCTTCCCTCTCCGTAATTCAACGCTATTGTCCATCAAAAAAATTACCTATTGTACATAATATGTTACACAACATATTATGTTTGTATAGATTGTAATTATTCTTTTAATAAAAAAAAAAAATATTTTTACGTAGGTACCTATGGTAATTGAAGGGTCCGGTACTCCGGTGCAACAACAAGGTATAACACCGTAGAGTGTAACCATAGGTACAATAATTACAGTTGATTATATTATGTATAAATTTATAATAAAATAAAATATATAATAGGTATGTAAGTAAATAAAAAGTAAGACTATAAAAATATTCCTTTGGTTGTGTTTAAATATTCGTCAAAATCAAATATTCGGCGTAAAATATTTTTAATGAGAAAAGTAAAAAAGTTTGTAGAACGATTTAAGTTATGGTAAAAAATATATTTTGTATGGTGTATATTATAATGGTGTATGCAATTAACTTTTAGCGTACCTATATTGTCATATTTTATATTATATTATATATATTATTTTATATTTTTTTTTGGAATAATGAATTTAACCTACTGTAGTATATACTAATGACAATACCAAATTTAATTACTTAACTAATATTTAGATATTTCGGTTACTGTTATAAATTAGATATTATTTGTATATATTTTGTATAGAGTAAGTATTTAAAAATAGAATATATACAGGTCTCGTAAGTACGCGCGAATATTAAAAAAATTACAGCGGAAATGTACGTGTAACGTGTAACGTGTATACATTTTATATTTACGCTATCCGCCAGAGACGAAGGTTGAGAAAATAATAAACGTCGCTCCGAAAGAGCACAATCGTCGGCCGGTCGCCGACGACGAGTGTGGGCGCGGCTTGAACGTCGCGTGCTTGCGCATCGCGAAAACACCTAACAGCGCGTTCTCTCGGTCGTTGAATACGTTTTACTTTATGTGTAGCGTCCTCTTAATATAAAGACAGTACTTAATTAATATTTATTTTATTTAAACTAGTCATTAAAGTAAATTATAAGTATAAAATTGCATAGGTAATATAAAAATGGTAGAATGTAGCATTACATTAAATTTGTTTTAAAATTTACTTAACTTCATATGACATATTTAATACTTATGAAATATGAATTATGATTATATAAAATCAAAAATCAAGATATTATAATATGTGTAATATTCTAGATTTTTGTTCAATCAGTTAAATATATTCTATTGTCAATAGTTATATTATTTCTAAAGACTAAAATCAAATAGTCATACATTAAATATTAACTACTACTAACAACAGCATTACAATAAAATAAAATATTCAAAATTTGTTTTAATTGACGATATATTATGTTCCTTATGCTATTATTCAACTGCATCTAAATTTGTCACAGCTTTCTGTTTCTGAAGATTGTTATTTTTAACTTGTTTATTGTTTAGTAATTGGGTTTTTACTTTCTTTAATTTTAAAAATTGCTTTTAAGTTGTCATATTTCTTAGAGTTTGCCTTAAGTTCTTGTCTTAACTTATTGATTGTATCAATGAGGATTATATTTTCCTCCATAAGTTTGTTATAAGAATTGTTTTTTTTTTCACACGCATTTACACGTTTTTTTAAGCTGATGATGGACTGTTCTAAAAATTGTCGCTGTCTTGTAAACTCCATTCTGGTGTCAAACTCTTCACCTTTAGATACTTCAAATGTTTTTGTATTTCCATATTTAATAAACAAATCCTGTAAACAAATTAATTGGTTATTAAATATAGATAGTAAGTATTATTTACAATTTGAAATTTGTTTAATTTGTTGAATACAATAAAACAGTCACTCACTAATACAATATATTAACTGTATTTGTTACACCAAACTGGGTTTAAAACAAATTTTAGTGGTACATAGGAACTTTAGGAACGTACCAATGATCTATTTGGTATCTCATTTTATTTGGTTACACGCAGACATTCGTGCATGACATACATATAAATTGCCTATGCTCCTTACACAAACAGGGGAAAAAATTCGAATCCGTCTACTCACTTTAACTGCGTCTTTTAGCTTTGCCGAATTTTGATAATGTTCACTGGCTGAGTGGATATCAACTTGAATGTTTTTTACAATTCGGTTGACGTCTCGGATTGTCTGTTCTTTTTTATCGAGCTCCAGGCCACACGCCTTCAATCTGTCACGCTGTTCGGATAAGCGTAATTGCATCTGCTTTACCACTGCCGTCATACCTAACATTTCCGATTCCATCTGTACTTCGCGTCCCGTCACAATGACAACAGTAATTATTCGGATTTAATACAATTCACCATAGGATTTTACATATTTTCATATCTGACGTTATAATATATAATTAGCATATTACATAGATAATAATAATAATTATTATAAACTTATTATTATTATCAGGGGGTTCAATGGTTCATAGGCTCATATCTCATGGGGGGCTTATCCCCCTCCAAAAATATACAGTATTTAGATGTGTGGGTTCGAAGCCCCCCACTTAAATTTATGTTAAAAATGTTAGACATTGTAATGGATTTGTTCCTAACTATTATCATATACCTATATATTATATAAGTATATTAGATTTTTACTTGTATGCAGTCCATTACATTCCACATTCGCACCTGTATAGGCATTAAACCAATTTTCAAAAAAATCATGTTTTTCAAAGTATCGTGTTAAGTGTAAAAGGCTGGTAAGTAGAATATAATGCCGTAATGTTTATAATATTATTATTTATTACTAGGGCTAGGAAAATGAAGCACTAAAAGCCTACAATAAAGGAATTAAAAAATTGCCAATAATGCTACAAAAAAAGCATTTAACCAGGAAAATGCAACTAAAAAAGACTTATTTTTAAGTTTAGCTGAAAAATATTTTTAACAACTAAGTACAATTTATAAATATTGAAAAAAAAAAAAATTAAAAACTGTTTTATTATATTTTAGGTACCTACCTGTTTATTATATAAATATTAAAAAAGTCTATAAGATATTTTAAATTTCTTTGATATTTTGTAATATTTTGAAAACAATTTTTCCGATAAGGCGATAATATTTCACTACAAATTCACAAAATATATATGATTATACAATTAAAATAAATGAAAAAATAATAATTTAGATAAATAGGTATGTACGTAAATGTTAAAAAATATGCGTATAATTAACAAAAACCATTTAAAAAGCTAATAAACTGACAAAAAAGTACCAATAAAGCATTTATTTACGAATATCACAAGAAAAAGCAAAAAAAGCAAAAACAAAATTGCATATTTGAACTCTGTGATGAATGCAGGGGCGAACCTAGTGGGGGGGTAGGGTGGTCATAATACCCCCCCCCCCCCCAATAATTGGTTTCTTAACTTTTGAGTTGGCCATTTTACATTTATGAAAAACTCAATAACTGTACATAATGGCCAACTAATAATTTGTATACGATTGACGATTGTGATTTGTGATGGTGATATTGACTAGAATCAAGGTTATTAGAATAATATAGTGAATATACTAATATTATTATACTGTCTGAACTAGAAAAATATCTATTGTCTATTATCGGAAAAATAAGCAGTATAAATAAATACTAAATTGTTATCAGTGCGTCAGTAATAATAAGAGGAATAGGTGCAATGGTGAGGGAGTTTGAAAATCCCAATGTTAATGATACCAGGTACTATAAATAGCCAACTGAACGTAGTTAACTTCATGTTTTCAGTCTATGGCATCTAATTTGTTAGACTTACAATAATTATTATACGTCAAGTTATGTTTATTTGTAATATTATGTAAAAATTTCCTAGTAGTTTTCACAAGCGCCGGGAAAAACAACATAAAAATTAAGGAAAAATTTACGCAAAATCAGTTTTCCGAAAAATCAATTTTGGTTTTTGGTGTAACTTTAAAACAAATTAACGTATATACATGACATTTTCACTGATTGTTTATATTTGCATTTTCTATACACGATAACATTTTCAAAATATTTTGATTTATTTTGAACTGGTTAGGGACATTTTCCATTTGTTTTTAGTTTTTTTTCTAAAAATATCAATAAAATTTTATTCGTTGGTTGCGAAAGCTTGAAAATTTAATAGAAGGGTCCTAGTATATTGTTTCATAGGCAGATGAAAAATATTAAAAATCCTTAGCCACAATTCTTTTTTATAAGCATTTAAAGTTCAAAAATTGACAAAATATGGAAAAATCACGAAAATTAGCAAATTATTTTGAGTTAAAAATCGTAAAAATTTTTCTTTTTAAATCTAAGATTTTAAAATGTAATACAAGATTCCTTATAAGATTATCTACCTTTATAAAAACAAAAATGTCTATAAGAAAGTCAAATTAAATTTTTATGAGCGTTTGAAATTCAAATTTTTACAACATTGGATATTCACTCGATTTCTCATGTAGCGATTTCCTTATTTTGTTGTAATTCATAAACGAATAACTATAGATACATGGAAATTTCACTGAATGTTTATATTAGCATTTTATATACACTGTACAATTTTGAAAATATTTTGACTTTTTTTGAGCTGTTTAAAGACATTTTCAGTTTTCAATTTTTTTAGTTTTTTTTTCTATAAATATCAATAAAGGTTTATCTGTTGGTCCAAAAAGTGTAAAAATTTAATACAAGGGTCCTGATAGATTGTTACAATATCAGTTGAAAAATATTAAAAATACATAGGCACAATTTTTTTTTATAAGCATTTAAAGATCGAATTTTGACAACATTTATCAAAATCTCGAAAATTATCAATCATTGAAATTAATAAATTATAAAATGTTCAGTTTTCATAGCTAAGGATTGCAAATTTAAAACAAAGGTTCTCATAAATAGTTCATACTGTAACCAAAAAATCTAAAAAATATATGAACACAGTTATTTTTTACAGACATTTTAAATTCAAATTTGGACGAAATTACATAATAAAAAACCTAGAATAACTATTTTAGTTATTTTGTTGTGATTGTATAATATTTTTCGTGGGTACTTGAAACTTCTAAAGTATACTTCTATATATCTATGATAGTATCAGGGTTTGTTGTTGGTGTATTACGCGTTATAAGTACCTAATGGATATTGTGATATGATTAATTTGGAATTCATTATAGGTCAATTTTTTTTAATACCATAGATAATTATATAATATGTCTTATACCTAGAAGGACATACCGTCTCCCCTCAGAATCGTTTTTCTTATACAATGATATAATATCATTGAATTCAAATGTAATACAATCCATTATACAGTGACCCTCTTGAACCTACTGTACAGCAAGCGACACCCACTTGCCCACCTTCTTATTATTTACTTTGTTTTGTTTTTATTTTTTTTAACATTATTTATTATTTTATTGCAAATGTGGTACTTACCTAATATAATAATTGTAATGGATATCTTTATATATTATAAACAATTTTCATAATCTATTAGTATAATAGCTTGAATTTTTAATTTACTTAAATAATTAAAACATTTTAACTGTTTAACGATGAAATGGCTACGACAAAATAACAAAAACAAGTTGTCCCGGATCAATTTTTAGAGTTGGCCAAACTACTAACTTTGGCCCCCCAATAAAAACCTCCTCGTTACGCCCCTGGATGAATGAATCGAATTTTGTTTTTTATTAGCTATGTCCTGGAGTACTATGAAAGAAAATGCAAATGCTACAAAATCCTAGCCCTATTTATTACTATATAAAGGTACCTGGTACATATTATATTAAATAAAAACTCACGTCTTCAATAGTTTTTTTTTTATCTTGAATTTCCATTATTAACGGCTCGACCGTTTGTTCTAGTTCACTGACATTTTCTTTCGTCAGCAACAATTGTTTTTCAATATCTTTCATTTTAAGTTTCTCTTCAAAAATCCGCGATTCCTTTTGCTCTATAATATCGTCACGAACTTGTATTTGCTTCTTAAGGCCTAAGATGGTCTGTTCTTCGATCTTGACTGACACTTTCAGCTGAGCTATTTCCTCTTCGTATTTTTCAAGTAGACCACCCAAGTCTTCTGCTTCCTTCGATGCTCTATTAAATCAACATTGACACATTGTATTATAATTTGGCATAAATTAATCATTAAAACAATTAAGTAACTGTTTCAGCATTATTAAACACAGTGCTCGAAATGGAAAATGTTTCGAATCGGATCGCATACAGAGTATATATTTAGCACTTTAACGGTTCTATGTTAGTAATAATTTTCACGTAGCTTCGTCTTTTTTCGTATCTCAGTGTCATAAGTCGTAATACTATATGTGCCTACTTGTGACCATGTGCGAACATATTATTTTTCGTTATTGAATTCGGCTAGTGAAGGGTCAACATAATATTGTCTATTGATGCATAAAATAGCAGGCTTTAAAACATTTTTAGTCATAAATCATAATAAAAATGTATACAAGTCTGCCTACTCTATTTTTTTTATATCGTTGTATAGTTAATTATTTTAATACAATACAGATTACAGACTACGAAATATAATATTATGCTTATACTTTTAATATATTTTTTGGACAATTAATATTTTTACGAACCAGAGCTCTTAAATTTTAAATTATATTATATCCAACAAAAACGGACGTAAAGACTAATATTAAAATCTGGAACACCGTTCCAGTCCATTTCGAGCACTGCAGAATATTAACCTAAAGGTTACGCACGCTTTAGCTTTCATTTTGTATGATCCAAGTTCGCCTCTAAGATTTAAATTAACTTTTTTCAATTCTCTCAATTTATTCACAAAGTCAGCCTTTTTCTCCATTACTTCCCGATCTGCGTCCTCTTCGATTTTATGCATAAGATCAGACATACTTTGTTTATCTTTAATCAATTGTTCTTTTAACTATATAGACAATTATTTAAATGTTTTATCAACTATTATAGCTTATAATATTAAAAGTGCAAACTGTCTAATAGGTAGAAGTAACTAATTAGTAATTGGTAATTACTATTATTATTCATTATAATATATAGGTAGATTATGATTTATGGCACGATTAGGATTTGGTTCCTAATTATCGAGTTGGTTCTCAGGTTGCCTACAGTTAAAACATTACATAGGCACGGGTACAAATTAATTCCTGGATAATATCAACGATATCAAATATGGTATCATAATAAGTCGGTTGATTACAATAATAATATTTTTTAAGAATTAATGAGGTAGTATACGTTTACTGAATATATTTTTAACGAATTCTAAGTTAAAAATTTGGCAATTATTCAATTTTTTAATATTTCCACCAATTAACTATTAAATTTAGATATTTTCTACGATCTATTAGATACATTATACTATTTAAAAACTTTTCCAGACATCGTAAAACCTAATAAAATATCATAAGAATATAAGATTAACGGTTTGTAAATATGAGAACCTATTCGAACAAATGAACAATTTATTTGGCCCTTGAACTATAATTCCATATTGCGCATAATATTTAAATATTATGTAGGAACCTCGTACCTAGTATTGTTAATTATTATCTTTTAAAATTTGAATCACTTTAAAGTATTATATTTACACAAGTACACAACTTACTTTTACAATATGTTCATCTTTTTCATTAAGTTTTATTTTAAATTGATCTACTATTTTCTGTAATTTTTCGTTTTGTTCAAATTCAGATTTGTTCATATCTCTAGTATAAATTACAGGAATATAATAATTTAAACGATCATATAGTATGAATTAATAACCTAACCTATTGTAATTACTAATTATCAAACGTTAATAGTAATTATTATTACTTTTCCAATTCCGAGTTAGTTTTAATTAACTCATTTTGAAGTGTGTCATATTTTTCGTATTCGTATAGGAGTTTTTCATTATAATTAGCTTCTAATTCTTCCAACTCTTGAGCATGCGAATCTTTTAATAGGTTTAGTTCCATTTCTAACCTACTCTTATCAGCCATGTGTTTTTTAGTTATTTCCTTGAACATAAATATAATTATATAGGTACTCACATTTAATGATGACAATATTTTTGTACTATCTAGGTAAGGCACCTATTAACAGTAGGTACTAACCGTAGGTATTATAATATTTATCGTATTATTCTTGTTTTACCTACCGTATTTTTATTTTCCAATATTTTCATAACGATCGAATGGTTATTATTCAATTCCTGGATCTGTTGTTCTTTAGATTTTATAAGTTGAGTAATTTGATATTTGCTTTCCCTTTCCAACTCATTCACTCTCATTTTAAGTTCTGCCATGTTTTCGATTTTGTTCTTTAAATCCAAAGCGTTCACTAGAATATCATCAGAATATGCAAATTGGTCATTTAAAATAACCTTTTTGCCTTCAGCATCCTTAATTTCCCATATACATATACTCCCATCTGACGAACAGGTGATCAAGTTTGAATCATCAATTGTCATGCTCATCTGTAAAAGTTTGTATGATTAAGATTTTAAAATAACAATGTCATAGTTAGTAAACCTTTGTAATATTCTTGTTGTGCATATTAAACTCTTTGTGTTTGATTTCAGCCATGATAGGTAGCATTAATGATAACACAACACCATTTTGACCAGCTACGAATAGAATTAAATCTGATCTTGACAAAACTATCGCGTCTAAAGCACCTTGGTGCAAGTCTATATCACGAACCACCTAGACCATTTTTAAGACAAATATTATAATTAGACTTCTTATGGTTAGGTCCTATTTCAACAACTTTAACTATAAGATGATGTGATTATTTTTATAGGCTTTTTACTCTTATAATTGGTTTTTACAGCTAAATAAATATGATAATTAATTTTAGAGAAGATTACATTGGTCCTTCTATATTTTACTTAGGTACCTAAGTTTTACAATAATTGAGTGTATAGTGTATACTGTATAGGTATATAATTTGACATAAAAAAGTTAACCGATTGATTATTTATTTCTTTGAATCGACCATCTTGAGCAGCTGGGAAAATCTGATTAGTGTCGTTTGAAATTGCCAAATCCATATAAATCGTTTTAGAATGTACGATATCCATGTCCCTTTCACCAGTCCTTGTATTGAATTCGTAAATAGCACCATCTTTTCCACACGTGACTAGTTTCATATCGTTTGGCGCCCATACCATAGCCGTGATCTATAAATCATTAACTTTATGATATATATCATCACATCAATAACATTTGTACGTATAATATGCAATATGCATGACGTGTAAATTATCACGCATGTAATCGTCGGTAATCGTTGTCAACACACACCGTACTTGAATGTCCTTTGTACGTAAACCTTTTCTCAAATTTCACCGAACAATATACATCAACATCGAATTGGTTAGCTAAAGCAAACATGTGACCGGACATACTAAATTCAGTCAAATTACAACTCGTCACAGCGAACTCTCTCCACGATTTCAGACCTTCTGTGTGCACCAATTGGAACTCGACTTTCCCCGTGAATGCGGCTACGGAATATAACCCAGAAGGATGTAGTGAAACACTAAACACATCTTCTTGGTATTGTTGTGACAGTAATAATGAACAATTCAAATAGTTCCAAACCCTAATAGTGTGGTCAACCTTGCCACAAGTTATGAATATTGGTTTCCATTTACACGTTGACAAGCTGGAGATACCACCATGATGCAAATCTTCACCAAGAGGCTTAAAGTAAACAATATTCTGTGCGTTCTACAATAAAACATTGGTATAATGGTATACATTGAATTGTGTCCTGACTATATTATTACTCATTTCTAGAGTATTACCATATATGTGTCCGGAATTTCAGTCAACGGTGCCCAAAACAATTGTGACCGCCTTGTAACACAAATCATTTTTAGGTTTTTTGGACTTATAGACAGTGTCTCTATGTTATGCATAGGTCTATCGGTATCCAGAGCATTTAAGTTTGAGTCAGTTTGCTTCAAGAATTCATTTCGTCTTTTGTATCTGTAAAATGAAGAATTCAGTGTAATTGAAAATCTTAGTGGATAGCAGGTACCTAACTATCTATTTTTAAATTTTTTTTAGCAAACCTATGATTAGTTTTTTCGTAGTAATAAACACATGAATCGCCAAACACGAATATTAAACCTATCTTGATCGGAATACAGCATCTTATGTCCATTCGTTGATTGCTTTCTTTTGATAAGGGAACTACGTCTAAAGGAGCTTTTATTCTATGTTTTGGATCAAAATCCATCATTGTTTTGACGTTGTACATAGCTATAAGCTCTCCATTCTCTACTATTACTATACGACCATCCATAGTACCAGCTAAAATCCTATAAAGTTGTATATATATTATATAATTTTATAACTTGTATCGTTGGGTATACCTACTAGTCATACTATATTAATATAATCACATGCTCATGCTTAGGTATAGCCGTATTGGATCTACCTAAACTCGCATTAAAAATTAAAAACTTGAAAATTAAACACAAGATATTGAACCATATTATATTGTCATAATTTTAAATTAACTTATAAAATTAAAATAACTGGAATATCACTTTATGAAAAAAGTCAAAAACTATACTCTTAGGTCGATAATGAGTTTAAGCTTTAATTTAAGGTAGGTATTATAAAAATTTACGTAAAAAACTTTATTACATTAAGCCATTAAGTTACATCGTACATCAATACCGGAAGACCAAAATAGTTTTTAAAATTAACCATCAAGTAGTAAAAAATATCCTAAAACTCTATAGTTCATCACTGAGTATCTCAGAGGTATAACTATAATATGTATTATGGGAGTTTACCAATTGCGCTTAAAATTACCTTTTCATATAGGTACCAATTATTGAGCTCGGTCATTTTATGGGTCGATATATCAATTACGTATCTAGATCGATGGACCAATAATATTGAGCTCGGTAATTTTCATAATTGAATAATATAACCAATAACAGCTTAATAATATTCATTTTATTTAATAGAACATAACATTATTTTATTGGAATACAATGAACAGGACGTCAATAATACATTATGATCTAATATACATAAATATATAATTAGAATAAATAAAGTGCTATAAAAATATTATTCTATATTTCTGTATATTACAATACATTTTTATAAAAATGTGTAATAACTATTAATACAAATTATTCATAAAAGGTATAACAATTAATAGCTTTTTTCAGATTTAATAAAAACATTTTGTTCGTTTATAAACTTCAACTTTACTCCATTTTTTGTATTAGAAAAAAATTTTCGAAATTTAAATTCATTGAGAAATGAGAATTAACAATACGCGGTTTACCTTTTTTACTAAGCATTTGTTTTTAAAAAACTTTTTTTTGTCTATCATTCAAATGCATATTTTAGTTTATTGATATAATAATGAAATACCTAATGATGTTTCACTGAAGTCTCAATATAATTACACAAATCAATAATAATTTTTTATTTTTCAAACAATGTATAAATTGACGGTAAAAATAAGGACCGCAATAAAATACAAATTTTGGCGCAACTGTTCATGTCCAACTATATACCTAACTACTTTGATCTTGAAACAAATGTCGCTCCCCATCTAATCAAAAATCGTGGCTACTCCACTGCCTTATTTTATGGGAAATTGGGACATCCAAAACGTTCAACTATACATTTATATCGGACATTAGTTACAAATCAGTAATCACTAAAAAATGTTTTAACTTGACATTTTCAACAATACATTACCTATCACCGTTCAACCAACATACAGTGGAAAAATCCAAGTTGTCGGCTTTTTGAAAACCGTACTGTCGCCAAATAGAATCACTGATAGTGACTAGCCGGAATAGCCCTTTACCAACAAAACAGCATATAGTATTGTCGGATGGATTTAAGGCCATCTGTGATAATTTATATATTGTTAATGACATTTACAATTAGCACATTAACAAAAGTTTAACTCGCATTTATATATATTATATTATGTATATGTTCTTCATAATATTTTTAATTGCCAATATGTTATATTATATACAAAAACGTTATATATATATATATATATATTATACATAAATATAGTATGTATACATACGTCTAACACTGGTCCTTCAGCATTTGGAGGGTTGCTAGCTTTCACGTAGCTCTCGATTTTTGAATTTTCCCAATTGTAGTAGTACATCATAAAATCCGGTCCATTAGTGAGGGCTGCCAAATAAATATCATCAAATGAGAATTTGATATTAATGAAATTATCGGTTTTCAAATCCGTTAACACTGTTAATAGTTTTTTCGTTCATTGAGTCCAGGTCATAAATACTGATGGTAGGTTTCTTCTTGTCACCTTTCTCTGCCACAGCTATAACGTTTCTAAATTATGGTAAAAAGTCAGACAAATTATATTTATATTTGTATACATAGTTACTAGTTAGTTAAAATAACTATAATTTGTTGTATCTTGTATGTATAATTTATAATAAATTATTAAAAAATGAAATACAAATATATTATTATTTGGTGTACCTAGTCGGTTTTCTAATAGGATTGTGATTTGGATCTGTAATTTACAGTAACTATAGGTACCTATATGAATAGGTATACTATAAGCTAAATAGCAAATAGGTATGAATACTCTTATAGACTTACTGATATTTTTAGGTATTTATTATTTATATACAAATAATTACATAGACACATTGGTACTGTAGGTAATATAGTTACCTATAGTAATACAGTGAATTTTTTATGTTACGGATTCTCATGGACTACCAACAAAATTCTTATCATAGTCAAATTTTTTAAATAGAAGTGCATATTATATCTATTTGGTTTTTTTATTTGATACAATGTCTGAATCAGAAAATTGTTCAAAGAAAGTTTCACTGTAATGGTCAGTGGTCAGTCATCAACAATCCTGTTCATGAAGTATAAGTAAATTATATGATCCCCCCCCCCCAAAAATTTGTTTTCAGTTACGGCCTTGATGATATATATATATATATATAGCCATATTGGCAAATTATAATACTACCTAAACATAGGTTTTTTGCTAAATTCATAAAATAAAAAATAATTTATTATTAATAATCGATAGACTGTCTTTAAAATTGTCATAATTATAATAAACTAAGTACCTAGGTATTGGCTATTAATTATTATAATATCTATATGCAGTTATATCAATGTATATGGTTCATATGACACAAACAAATGTATAATATAGATAGTACGAGCATACTTGTTAATGCAGAGGGCCATAGCAGTGATGACTTTTTGTGGTTCGGCCAGGTGTATATACTTTTGTTTATGATGGGCAGTGTTGTGAATGACGAGGACACCAGACGCTGGATAGACGATTTCATTTTCATTCAGAAATAAACAGTTGCCGTTCACTTGAGTTGTGAGACCGAAAAAAAATTTTGGGCTTAGGGTTGGTATCATCATAGGACGTGACATTATGACGATAAATAGAATGTATCAGATCTCCCTCTCTTTTTCACTATACAGTATACACCTTAGATCCTATACTAATATATGATCTAATTTATACACCTATATGCATAAATAACTGATTGCTTATAAAAAAATACACGTAAATATAAAACAAGTTCGTATTATATTAAATAAAAATGAATACTTTTTATATATAATATATATATATATATATATATTTATTATTTAAAATACATGATATATTATTATATTTTTAATTATACTTATGTAATTAAATTAACACTCAAGTATTTTCCATATCTCCCGATACACCGATGATACGTAAATGCAGATACCATAAAAGTGACTTTGTTGAATCGAATTTTGTATTTTCTTATATATAGTATTATACGGTTGCTATGATACCGCTTTAATGAATAGTAAATATTATGTACTAAATGGAAATGTTTCCTGTATCCAGTCTTTTTTGTTATTGTTATATATAATGTGTATTTTTCACTATAATACTATATATTTATACACCCATATATAGATAAGAAGCAATGGTTTAAAAATATGTACCTATATATGATATTTTTTATGTGCCTATTTTGTTTATACCTATATATTTTTAAGTTATAGCGCAATTGTAGGTATAAGTAATTGAGGCGTAGGTTCGTATAGGTACCTTACCTGTATAGTGCAGACGTGCAGTACATAGACACATCAGGGGTGGACTGGCCCAGGGTGTTATAAACCAGGTAGCGCCCCCGGCTCCCATTTGTATTTATAATACAGGCCCCGATTACCATTTTCGGGCCCTATCTTATTGTAATGTAGAACTCTTTATTAGAAAAAATGATTGATTTCATAATTATCAATTCTGTCTTTTTTAAGAATGCAATTGTTTATCAGGGCCGTCCCGAACAACAATTCATGGGGGGGTGGTAGATCTATTAATTTGCCGACTGAAAAATTTTTTTCTCGCTTCGCTCGAATACGTTTTCTACTATATTATGTTTATATTTATATTATTATTTAATTTATACCATTAGGTACCTTAGTACCTGCCTATATCTACTTACATAAATATTAATACAATTTACTAATTTTTATTTGTTAATAACATAATACTGATAGTTAGTATTATTTATTTTAAGTATTTTAAGTATTTTTACTTACTTGTTTTGAATTTGATTTAGAAGCTTCGAATGGATTTTTAGGAGCACCAAAATGTTTGGTACCGACTTTTTTACCATTATGTATATTTTTTTCATGTTTTTGCTTATAATCATTGTCAAATGTTTTGCCACATTCCAAGCACTCTAATTTAATCCGCTTTCGTTTGCCGGAATTTGTTTCATTTTTATTGCCAAAATTCATGATTATTTAAACAGTAAAATGCAAAATTATATGAATAATAAGAAAAAAGGTGGGTAAGTGGATGTCGCTCTGCTGTACAGTAGGTTAGAAGTGGGTCCACTGTATAATGGATGCTATTAAATTTGAATTCAATGATAAATATCATTGTATAAGAAAAACGATTCTGAGCGAAGACGGTATGTCAGTCTAGGTTTAAGACATATTATATACATATCTATAGTATTAAAAAAAAATTGACCTATAATAAATTCCAAATTAATCATATCACAATATCCATTAGGTACTTATAACACGTTATACATCAATAACTATCATAGATATATAATATAGTGTACTTTAGAAGTTTCAAGTACCCACGAATAGTATTATACACTCACAATAAAATAACTAAAATAGGTATGCTAGGTTTTTTAATATGTAATTTCGTCCCAAATTTGAACTTAAAATGTCTGTAAAAAATAACTGTGCTCATATATTTTTTAGTTTTTTTTGGCTACAGTATGAACTATTTAAATCTTTTTTTTAAATTTTCAATCCTTAGCTATAAAAACTGAACATTTTATAATTTATTAATTACAATGATTGATCATTTTCGAGATTTTGATAAATTTTGTAAAAATGCGATCTTTAAATGCTTATAAAAAAAAATTGTGCCTTTGTATTTTTAATATTTTTCAATTGCTATTGTAACAATATATCAGGAGCCTTGTATTAAATTTTTACACTTTTGGCCCAACAGATAAAACTTTATTGATATTTATAGAAAAAAAAACTAAAAAAATTTTAAACTGAAAATGTCCGTAAACGCCTCAAAAAGAGTCAAAATATTTTCAAAATTGTATGGTGTATAGGAAATGCTAATATAAACATTCAGTGAAATTTTCATGTATCTACAGTAATTTGTTTTTGAATTACAACAAAATAAGGAAATCGCCACATTGAGAAATTGAGTGAATATCCAATTGTTTAAAAATTTGAATTTCAAACGCTAATAAAAATTTAATTTGACTTTCTTATAGAATTTTTTTTTTTTGATAAATGTAGGAAATCTTATAAGGAAATCTTGTATTACATTTTCATATCTTAGATTTAAAAAGAAAAACTTTTATGAATTTCTAACTAATAATTTGCAAATTTTCGTGATTTTTCCATATTTTGTCATTTTTTTGAACTTTAATGCTTAAAAAAAAAAACTGTGACTAACGATTTTTAATATATTTCATCTGTCTTTGAAACAATATAGTAGGAGGCCTTGTATTAATTTTCAAGTATTTTTACTCAACAAATAAATTTTTATTGATATTCATAAAAAAAAAAACTAATAAAATTGGAATCTGAAAATGTCCCTAAACAGTTCAAAATAAATCAAAATATTTTGAAAATGTTTTCTTGTATAGAAAATACAAATATAAACAACCACTGAAAATTTCATGTATCTACGGTCATTTGTTTTAAAGTTACACCAAAACCAAAATCGATTTTCTCGAAAACAGATTTTGCGTAAAAATTCCCGTTTTTCCTTAATTTTTCTTTTGTTTTTCCCGGCGCTTTGGAAACTACTGGGAAATTTAAATTTTGACCTCCCCAATGCACCAACGATATTGACTTTCCAATCGAACAAGATACTGAAGTTGAAAATCGATGCATTATTTCGACTACTTATGTGTCACAGACACAAAAAAATAAAAAACACACATCATTGTAAAATCAATACATTCATCGTTTCACTCAGAATCTAAAATAATCACATAATATTAAAATTATAATAAATAGAAGACGTAAACAGTTAATTTCTAGTAGGTAGCTACAGAACACGTTACCACTAACCTCGGACGAATAGTCGAATAGACGAGTACCTAGTCAGTAGACGACAACTGATAACTATCTACTGCAAATGTGCAACAAATTTCAAGAATAATAAAATAATATTTTATAATACCAAGAATAAGTCAATACATACGACTACGGGTAACAGTTTACATACTTACGTGTTGTACAACAGTCGCGCAATGCACTAGTAGATAGTAGATAAACACATCTATTTTTAGCATTCGGTGTAATCGAAGTGTCGACGTCGTCGTCGTCTTATCTTTTATAGAAATATAATATTATATACAAATATATTTTGAAAATAATAAAAATACTATTAAAATACTGACGATGCCAAATTGTCGACAACTTTTACCAAGTGTCCAATTTGCCGACTAAATATTTAAAAAATCATGAGTGGGGGGTTAGACACCCCCCCACGCCCCCCTCAAAGGACGGCCCTGTTGTTTATGCATGTATAAACTCATGATATAAACAACATGGTAAGATCGCAAAAGTCCAGATTGGGTCCAAGTCTACTATTACTATACACTACGCTACGTCACAAGCTTACCGTAGGATCTAACCGTCAAAAAGTTGCGATCATACCTTGTTTTTATATTATGTATGAACTTTTTGACAAAATATCTAGGCTTTTTTAGGAGTCAATTTTCAATTTTCAATTTCAAAGCACATAAAATAAGGATTTTTTAAAAAAATCCCATGAAATAACTGTATTTCATTTGTATTTATTTTGGGCACATCTAATTTTAAATCAAAAGAATTATTCCTAATAAACATATTAGTCTAGAGAGTATAAATTCAACCATATTTTTGAAATTACAATCAAACTTCAGGAAGTATGTTTCATTTACTACTCTTTTTGTAGTTTTTATAGTTATTCAACTGGAATACTTTCATTTTTCGAGTTGTCGTATTGACATATTTTGCGAGAGTTGCATTCAGTGGTTGTCACCCGATGCACACATAGACATAGCCTAAATTTTCATGTCATGTGGAATTTCCTAAATAGTACTCATTATAAATTTATAACATGATACGCCCTTAGCCCCTTAAGTAGGTACTACAAATTAATAAAATTACCTACCTAAAAAATTCTAAAAACAGCGAAAATACAAAATAAAAGCTTTGCCTTAGAACCAATTATGTACTTGGAATGCATTGTTCAGTGTTCATTCAACCATCTAACTATACAGACTTCAATCAATTCCACACCACACTATACATAGTTTACATAATTATATGAGGTTTATCGGTATATAAATATCTGATTATTAGAGCTAGGAAAATGATGTATTAGAAACCTACAGTAAAGGCATTAAAGAGTTTCCAATAATGCTACAAAAAAATGTATTTTAACCATGAAAATGCTACTAAAAAGTGACTTTAAAATGTAGAAGTTCAGCTGATAATAATTTTTAAAACCGAAAAATAACTTATTGATGAACACATTTTTATATGTTCAAATAAATTAATTCTTTGAACACTTAAACATAATTTGATATCTACCTATGTACAATAAATTAAAACCGGCCAAGTGCGAGTCGGACGAAGGGTTCCGTACCATCATCTATAAACATGTTGGCAACACTGCTTATATTATATATTCTAGGATTTCTAGTATTTGTTGTTATAGCTGCAACAGAAATACATACTCTGTGAAAATTTCAACTTTCTAACTTTCATGGTTCATGAGATACAGCCTGGTGACGGACGAACGGACGGACTGAGGAGCCTTAGTAATAGCTAGGGTCCCGTTTTACCGTACGGAACCCTAAAAACGGTTTTATTATATTTTAGGTAACTGTTTATAGTATAGACATTTGTATACAATATTTACAATTTATTTTTTATTTTTTATTTACCAAGTAATTATTACAATATAAGACGTGTTTATGAAGAAGTTACCGAAAAACCTCGGTAACTACCATCCGGTACAACTATTCAATTAACTGCTACCGGGGCTACAGTACTGGGTTACTGTTATTGCAAATCCCCGGCTGACATTCTAGTGCTATGGCTAATGGTTAATGGCTTATTAATTGTTGAAACCAACACTGTTGAAAAATAATTTTATGTATTTATTAATGTAGAACAGTAGTTCTCAACCTTTTCTGATTCATGTCACCTTTGGCCACTAGAATCAAACACTGCGTCACCCTAACATCAAAATAATAAACAATCTCAGCTGTATATTTTAAAGATACGAACTTTGAGGTATGTTATGTACATGACAGTGGTGGTATAGGTGTATAATATTATATTTATTATAAGCAGGGGCGTATACAAGGGGGGGATGTGGAGGTCAGTCGTCAGATCCCCCCATAGGTCTTTTTTTAAATTTTATAAAATAGTGTTCATAATGACTTAATGTAAGGAAATTACAAGGGAAAAAAAGGTGGGTAAGTGTATGTCGATTCTGCTGTACATTAGGTTATAAGTAGGTCACTGTATAATGGATGGTATCAAATTTGAATCCAATGATATATCATTGTATAAGAAAAACGATTCTGAGCGGAGGCGATATGTCAGTCTAGGTATATGAACAAAAAATATTTTTAAAAAAAATTGACCTATATAATAATAAATTTCAAATTAATAATCATATCAGAACATTCAATATCCACTAGGCATTAGGTAGTTGAATGCGTTACACATCAACAACAAACCGTGATACTATCATAAACAATACACCACAATGTCGATAAAATACAATTTATTAATTAGGTAATGTGTAATTATTAATTATTAGTGACGATAACTTATAATATTTGATAGTGTATTATAGTAATTAATGTATATTACATTACATTGGGGTTATGAATTATGAATATTTGTCTCGTTATGATGTTTAATTTTAGGTGTCACATATACTCACATGCTAATTTTATTAGTAAAAACATATTTACTTGTAAATTCACCAAGCTTACATAGTTACATCTAGATTTTATTCATGATTATATTTTTATTCCATTTGCATTATTTTGTGTTGTGTTACTTGCAAGTAAATGTGTAGTGAAATAGTATAAGACAAATCAAATCCTGGATTATTTTTCAATACTTTCACTAAACATGTGTAAACATTTGTGGGTAAGTTTTAGAAGTATTATAACTCTTATTTAATATTATTTATATATTAAATTATTTTATGTTTATGTTATTATGTATTATTATTTATTTAGATAAAGAAAATGGCAGCATTGTGTCATTGATGGTGAACATACAAGTTTAGCAAATAATTTGTCCTGAATTATTCCTGCTGAGGTAATAGGTACTCAGTGAATTTCAGTCCAAATTAACTTCTCAAATTGGTTTTACTTTACTGTGGAGCTATTTCAAATAAATTTTAACCGGATTACAATTAATTGTAATCGAACAATTAACTATTGGAAAATTACCTTAATAATTATAATATAAGTATATTAAATTTCATACAATTAACAGTAAATTGATACATCAGTTTAATTACAAGTTCAGTACTTAAATACAGACAAAATACATTGAGTAATGAAGACTATTTCAAAGATTTAGAAGTATAAAATATTAGCAATATGAATTAATAAACATTTTGTACTGTTAAACCAAATTAAGGCCATCAAAAGGTTCAAATGCTTACAAACCACTAATTGTTTAAATAATTTGAATATCTGTAAAAAAAAAAAAAAACATAAATTTATTTAGTAAAAGAAGTGTAAGCACATCAGTAGTTTATTGATAGTATTTATCTTAAATGTATTTAATATTCTTATGTGTGTATATAAAATGTATTATTTAGTTTTGTTCAGTATTATTAAGATGTATCATGATATGCATAATGTTTACAGAGTATTACGTATATGCATAAATAGATTTAAACTATATGTGTTTATTCGTTGTATACTAAATGGAAATGTATTAAGATAAATTGCCAACAGCGTATTATCAAAATTTAAAGAGTTAGAAATTGTTTATTGTATTTAAATATTACAAAATATAATGTAACACATTTGGTAATGCAACAAATTGTATTAAAATATTTAAATCATTGGTATAATATTATGAAGGATTGAAAAATAATAAACACAAATGGGATCAATGGTTAATAGTTGATACCTATCTAATAATAAATACTTTTGTAGGAGTAATGATAAAATCTGGATCTCTGCTTAATTAAAAAAAAAAAAAGAAAACAATTATTATAAGGTTAGCGCCCTCACACTTTAATCCAGGCTTGAGACTGGCAACTCATACATAATAATAATAATAATAATATTATGAAGGTAATTAGTTGGCGGTTTACACGTTCCTTTTTAAATGTTAATCAGACAGTTAATATTATTTTATGTAATTTATATAGTACATATTATTTTTGGTTGGTGTATAGTTTTTGTATATTGTTCTACTTTAAAAATATTGTTATATTTTTTGTAGAATGATAACATACACATCTTTGCTGTTATTCGGCCACCTTTTTTCAGTAATTGTTGTGTCATTGGCGGAAACCCAATTAGAATGTGCTTGTTTTAAATATGCTATATAATGGCCAGAGTTCGTGTTTTGACCAATGTGTAGTATGGCAGCATGAGGTTTGTAACGCGCTCCAGCAATTTGTAAAATACTAGACGGTACACCGCTTAGTTTTAAATTGGTTATCTTGTTGGAAACAAATTGTTCGTTCATGAAGGTCGTAGTAAATAATTTTAATTGAATTATTATATATTCATGGGCTAATGTTATCTGATGTTTACTTTCATAACCTCCAATGTTATTACAATTATTGCATCTGTAGTGTGATATGCTAGACCATACATTTTGATCGGTTGACAATAAAGTTTCCAGATTTTGTGATCTGTCTTGTGGAATATCCAAATGTAGGATCAAGCTGGTTGGTGCATCACTGGTTGTTGTATGACTACACAAATTGCAACGACTGTTATACACTTCTTGAAATCCAAATAATGAATCAAATGTGTGTCTGTTACGGTTCATAAGTGCTTCTAAAAATTGTACACAATCTTGTTGTTCTTGCAGAGTATAAAATATTGTCTCGTTGTCCAAATATTCTCTGACTGTTCGAGTATTAGATGAGATACTGTTGTCACTATATTCGTCCAGGCATTGTTTAAGTGTCGGTCCAAGTTCATTATTGTGAATTTGGTTTACAAGGGATTCACAATGGAAAAGTACCTGTATGACAGAATTAGCATAACATGAGACATTGTCAATATTTGTGAAGCCACAAATACCACTTGATATTATGCCTACTGGATTTTCGATCTTTGGTATTATTTTTTGAACTCTTGATGTAGTTATATTATCACTTGATTCTAATAATATGTTTGAGCTTCTGTTACAATTTTCTGGAACCATGATAGTACAACTATCGACATGAATGAATTCAACATCATCAAAGTTAACATTATTTAACACCTCAGTTGATTTAGTTATGGTTTCAAGTGCCATAACAGTGCCACTATCAACTTGTAAGAATTCTATATCATCAAAACTATTATTATTACTGACCTTAGTTGATTTTACCAGAATATCTCTATTAGCTATGCTGACGTTTGGTTTGATCGAATTGTTTTCAACAACTCTTACAATTTGATCATCAGCTGCCACATCATTTTCTTCAATTTCATCGCAAGTTTCTTTGTCCATAAGGAGAATAGGCCTGTGATCACTTATGAGAGACTCGTACACCATAGCTGCAATTTCAACATTTGATATGACGTTGTCTATGCTTGTTCCGTAGTCTGTAGTTATATCATCCACTAATACCTTGTAATTGAATTGCTTTAATATTTGAACTAGTTGTTTTGGTGGTTTATTGAAGTTTGTATTGAAATCGCCGATGAAAACCACTTTTGTTCGGGTTGAAGCTACTTGTTCAATGAAATCACAAAGTTTCTGCACCGGAAATTTGGGCGATGAGTATATCCCAATGTAGGTTATATTTTCAACGAATACTTCAATTGCTTCTAGGTGTGTGCGTGTTTTTTTGTCGTGGATTAATGTTGAATTGCTAGTTATTTCCTCATTTTGAATAGATTCTTCAACAAAACAAATCGAACCACTCTTGCCATTGGCATGTATACTGTCTATTCTACAGCACTCGATATGGTTCTTAATGTTATATGTGTCTGTTGATTTTGAACCGGTTTCTTGGAAAAACATTAGTTGAGATCGCAAAAGAATGATGTCCGCATTAATATGATCTTCATATTTTTTTAACGACCTTATATTATGTGACATACATGTTAGTGGCTTGTTGTCTTTCATAATTTTAGAAAACCGTGGATTTAGGGCACAACTTGTTGTCCTAAGCCTGAACATCTCATGTTCAACTTTTGATGAAGGTTTTGGTGGCTTTGCAGGAAAGTGGTCTATACGCAAACCTTGTGCTGAAGTTGCTCGGCTACATCCAACGTACAACATATTGCATTTCAAGTACTTTTTGGGTATATGAAATGCTACAGATTTATACGTGGCGCCTTGGCTTTTGTGTACCGTCAATGCCAAAGCTTCCACCAAGGGCAATTGCATTCTCGTTACTTTATGGTGCTCTGCATTACCCAATTGAAATTCTAATTTTGTGATTTCAATTGGTGTCCACTTGCACATATCGTCTGTGTGTTCGCCTTCAGGTTTCAGTTTGTTTTTAATCTGCTGTCTAGTCATTGACCCCACTTCTGGTTCATCGAACTTGATCCAAACTCTTTTAGCAACTTCTTTACCTCCTACAGTTTGTCCTTTGTTTATTTGCATGAGGTCTCCAATGGCACCGTTGACTATGCCGTCTTCGGTTGAAATGTTTGCTATCACCATATACTTGGCTGTTTCTTTTAAAACTAATCTTAAAGGTAATCCCATAGTTTTTTGTCGTGGCATTTTCTTGGCAGATTCAATATCCTGTCGTTTGGCGGACGTATCAATTGCTTCAGAAATGAAACCCACTTGATTCATAGAGCTAAGCACTCTTCTGTTCATTTCGTCGACTTCGTTGTTAGTAGCCCAGAGGTGCATTACTTGTGGTTGAAAAGTAACGTCTAACTGGGTTATAAGATTTTGGAAATATTTCACATCAGCTTCCTCCAACTGTCCTCTGGCCAACTTGGTTAACATGATTGCAAATTGTTTGTCATCTTTTTGGCGCATTATTTCAGTCAATTCGTAAAACTTGAATGTTTCCCAAATAGATTTAATTGATAAGATTTCTACCGCACTTGGATATTTAGACAGTATTTCTTCAAAGCTGTCGTACAGTGGTGTTGACAATACCGGTGCTAATTGAAAGAAATCACCAAACACTATGATATTTATGTCACCAAAGGGTTTATTTATTCTTAGAACAGACCTCAATCGCTGATCAATATATCCTAGTGTTTTTATGCCGACCATGGAAATTTCATCAATTATCAATAGCTTAACGTTGGCGAATTGACAACGTAGTGTATTTGAAATATCTGAACTCAATTTTGGTAGCAACCCGGCAAATTGATTCAATGGGAGTTTGAACGCAGAATGAAGTGTTAAACCTCTTATTCCATAGGCAGCTTTACCTGTTGGTGCTGTGAGTAATACTGGTGGAAGTGATAAATCGTCTATATCTGGTCTAAGATTTGCTATGCGAATTACAGACTGTGCTAATGCTCGTATAAGCATTGATTTACCAGCTCCCGCTGGTCCAGTGACAAACGCCTTTATCGCAGGATTATCTCTGCCCCATATTTGTCTTCTTATGATATGAGTGGTATGATACAAGAGTTGGCGTTGACCGTCGTTTAAACATCTGATTAGGTCATTGAACTGTTCATTGTCAATTAAGTGCACTCTTATTTTTCCACCATCTTTAGGTTTATCAACATCTGGAGTATTTGTAGTTTCTACATATTCTCCGACATCATTTATGAGTACATCGTCTGGCACCCAATCTTCATCGTCTTGAACCAGATTATTGTTATGGCCTTGCTCAGCTTCTATTTGGTTTTCATCGTTGTCTAATTGGTTTTCTTCAACTTTATTAAACTGTTGGTACAAGTCTTTTATTCGATCAATGTTTGTTTCATACACTTGTTTACAGTTGATATTTAATAAATCAACTGTTTCATCGCGCCATGGTAAAAATAACATAACATTTTCTCTGTAAAAATCTTGTTCATTTTTATCCACATTGAACCTTACATACCGTATGATTTTTCTTATTTTACGTTTATGTATACACTTGTTTGGTTTTCCGATTAGCGTGGAGTCAATCGAATAAGTGGTTTCTTCTTCAATATCAGTGTCCGAGTCAGAATTGTTTTTAGCAGGTTTTTTTTTACTGCGAACTTCGTAATTGGCTCCAAATTCAGCCAAAGTTATTTCTTCAAGACTATAAGGTCTAGACGAATAGTATTCAATTAGACCATCGTAGAAAATGTCATCGGATTGTGGATCCATTTCTCCTCTTACTGCCATTGGTTTCAACATTCGAGTTCTCTTATCCGGATGGCTGGTGTTTATAAATGTATACCCAGTTGACGTATTGCATTGCTTCATACCTAAGCAAGTGTACACTGCTTCCTGTGCAGAAATTTCCTGACTCCCCGAAAACGTCGAAGCTATCCTTTTCAGTTGTTCTTTGACAGGTATATCAGTGGAAGTTTTGAGATTCTCGACAATGTCTCTCATTAATTTTGATATTCCGCGTTGGCTTTTTCCAATATACTCGATTACATATCTGACACAAGAGTAAACATCCAATATAAACTGTATGTCCATGTTAGATTGCCACAGCGGAAATAGTTCCTCATTGAATCCAGAAATCAATCTTTGTTTTATGGTTCGTTTTAGGAAAACTGTAGGCCGTTTAATAACAGTTCGAATAATGGATTTATATTCATTAACATCTGCTATTGATAATTTTTGTAAAATATCTTCTAACGACGGCTCTGAAGATGTGTCGCCGTCCTTGAAGTCTCTGAGATATTGCAGAAGTTTTTCATATTGTTTTATACGAATTTGTCTTGTGGTTACATTACTGTTGTCAGCTGTTAGGGGAGTCAATATGCAGGTTTCATTCATTGGTGGATATGGTATGTTGAAGCGACACTTTTTCATTTGTTTATCTTTGTCAGTCCTGTAACAAGTGTGTGTATGTTTATGAGTATTTTTATGTAAATACTCATGGGCAGGACTGCTATCGTCTACCATACACTTGATGTATTTGTCAATTAGCGCTACACACGCACCAAAAGTCTCCGGTTTGGCTGGGTCGAAAACAGGTGCATTGTCTAACCACAATAGCATATGTACATGTGGACTTCCTCTGTGTTGGTATTCGACCCGATAAAAGAAATGTTTAACAATGTGATCTTTGAAAATTACATTTTTGGATTTAATCAATTTGAACAGTGCTCTAAACCTGTGATCAAAATAAGTAGCACAAACAACAGGATCTTGTCTAATTAAATCTGATTTTTGAGCATAAGTTAGTTCAATATCATCAGATAATGTTTTGGAGTAACGTAGCTTGTATAGAATCTTCAATAAATCAATCCAAGTTGATTCACTAGGACTAAATGTTAGGAATAAAGTCGGTTGACCTTCTTGACGCACCATAGCAAAAACGTTTTTCCTCATTGCAGCTAGATATGATGGTGAATTTTGTACGTTGTGTAGCATTCGGTATCCTTGATCGTTATCTATCATTTTATTCAAGACTTCTGGATTTGCTACGTCATTAGCAGTTGTGTTTCTTTTTTTGTTTTTTCGTAAAACAATTTGCACATTACTAGCGATTACTTTTTGAACTAATACTTTACATTTAAAAAATATGTTTGAAGAGTCAGATGCAAATCTTCGATCTACATTCAGCAGTTCAGATCGTACCACTTTTGAATAATTCTTTAAAGGTGATTTATTAGTGCGTGGATGTCCTCCAAACAAGTCAGGAAAAGCTTTTTCTTCCGCGTGATCATCGATGAGAATAGACAACGGTGTCATGCCTTCACCTGGAGCAAAAGACACAAAATCACAGTTTTCAATCATCGTGTCCATTTGTCCCGGATTGATTGGCTCGATATTTGTATCTTCATCGTCAGTTCCTTCGCTTTCAAGATCCGAACCATTTTCCAAACCCTTGGTGGTTTCTGTGACATGAGCCAACCAATCTCTGTCTATTTCGGCATCTTTATACAGTGGTTTTTTAATCAAATCATTCAACGCTGCTACTACTAACGATGGTCTTACATTTTGATAAAGATAATGTTGTTTAAAACATGATTTTCTTTTCAATTTAACTTTCATCATCTTAATTGCAGCTAAATTTTCGGCACGTCTGGGCAAAATAGATGTAGTCTTGGTGAGATCTATTGGGACATTGATAACATTGCCTTTGATTTTTAACTGTCCATCACTGCGGAGACATTTGAATATTTTCATAAACGGTAATCTAAGTGAGACCATCTGCTTTTCAATTTGATTTAGTCGAGCAACTGAAGGTGGAACACTGTTCAACTCAAAACCATTTCCTATGTACAACGGAGGAACTTTTGATTTCTTAATATGCGGATGACAACTTGTGCATATTTGTACAGTACTCTTGGCATCAGTTGGAATTATTGACATACCTAATTGCCTGAGAAGATTGGAGTTGCACTTGTTGACACTGGACGGGAAACGTAGTCGATGGCACGAATAACATTTTTCTGATAAACCTTGTGACCTTTTCAAAATATATTCAGAAATCAAAACATCTTCCCTCTGCCTGGTTTCATTTAATTTCTGCCGTTCTCTTCTTCTATATGATGTAGAATTTGGTGTTCTCCTTTTACTAGATATATTTTGCCGAAGACTACTATCGGACGGTATTCTTCTCTTTTTCAGGTTTTGAGCGTTCTTAATTTGGTATGTGTTTTTGAAAACTGTATTTTCAAGTCTTTTTGTTCTGTTTATTTCACTGGCAATCTGGTTTTTTTTTTTATTCACCGGATCTTGCAGCCATATGTCCATGTTCTTACGACAAGTGATCTGGTGTTTTTTTTTATTCGCCGGATCTTGCAGAAGTTTCAACATGGTTTTATGACTGGTGATCTGGTTTTTTTTCTTATTCACCGGATCTTGCAGCCATATGCCCATGCTCTTACGACAAGTGATCTGGTGTTTTTTTTTATTCGCCGGATCTTGCAGAAGTTTCAACATGGTTTTATGACTGGTGATCTGGTTTTTTTTCTTATTCACCGGATCTTGCAGCCATATGCCCATGCTCTTACGACAAGTGATCTGGTGTTTTTTTTTATTCACCGGATCTTGCAGATGTTTCAACATGGTTTTATGACTGGTGATCTGGTTTTTTTTCTTATTCACCGGATCTTGCAGCCATATGTCCATGTTCTTACGATTGGTGATCTGGTGTTTTTTTTTATTCACCGGATCTTGCAGATGTTTCAACATGGTTTTATGACTGGTGATCTGGTTTTTTTTCTTATTCACCGGATCTTGCAGCCATATGTCCATGTTCTTACGACTGGTGATCTGGTGTTTTTTTTTATTCACCGGATCTTGCAGATGTTTCAACATGGTTTTATGACTGGTGATCTGGTTTTTTTTCTTATTCACCGGATCTTGCAGCCATATACCCATGCTCTTACGACTGGTGATCTGGTTTTTTTTCTTATTCACCGGATCTTGCAGCCATATGTCCATGTTCTTACGACAAGTGATCTGGTGTTTTTTTTTATTCACCGGATCTTGCAGATGTTTCAGCATGGTTTTACGACTGGTGATCTGGTTTTTTAATTTATTCACCGGATCTAGTAATCGTTTTTTTGTACATTTCAAATTGAGAATCTTTCTTTGATTTGTAATATCTTGTGAAGCATGATAAAACTGTTTTCTTAATTTCTCATTTTCAAGTTCTTGTACACGAAAACTTTCATTGTCACGGGACCGTGTCTTGGCTTCTTTGTTTTTTAGTGCACGTTTTGACAGCCGTCCCATTTTGAAAAAAAAATTACAATATTAAATTAAAAAAAAATTTAAAAAAAAATATAACTAAACTAAACTACTTACTTAAAAACTAACACTCGGAATGAACGCAGCACGTCTGTCAACCTAAAAAAACAAACAAATATAGTTTAAAATGATGGTACAAAAATAATAATAATAACCAAAATTACCTTAATTAAATACAACAAAACACAACTGACTGCCACTGAATTAATAGAATTCTGAAAAAAAAAAAATATATTAATTTTTTGAATAACCCGTCATACTAAAAATAATTAATTGAACATTGAACAGGTTAGGAATAGTTATGTCATTATGACCTTACATGATATTTATTTGTATTTTATTGTTGAAATAATACATGATACCAGACAAAACTAGAGATTTACTTGACACTTGACTTGCTTCAACTATAGTTTCACCTATGCTCCTTGCTTATAATAAATATTTCCCATAAACAATGAAACACAGTATAACAGAAAACATATGCATATACAGAGTGTCACAGAAATAATTGACAATTTGCTAGCCAAAGTGTATTGTACTATACATTTTTTAAATTATATAATTATTATACCTACATTTATTTAATTTTAATAAAGAAATACTATATAGGTACCTAATATGTTATTAGTACAAAAAATGTAGTTGCTATTATTTAATTTTGTTCTGAGATAATTATTGTATTATGTTGTAATTGTTCAATAAATAAAAAAGTAGAAAGAAATTAATGACCTATAACTTAGATTTATTTAGCAAAACTGGGCAAGTTATTTATTTTTCTCAACTAGTTAAAGTTATATTACTTTGATACAAAAACTAAGTTAATTTTTTTAACATAGATACTGGACACTTTTCATTTTTACATTCAAAATATAAAAGTTCTTTTAAAAATTTTGGGGTGGGGCTGACTCCTACCAAGCCACCCTTACCCTTCCCACACCAGTTACAGCCATGACTTGGTATCTAATTACCTGACTTACATTATTGAACTATTGATGACATTAGAAAAATTATATTGAACAACTGATAATTTGATAAAATGTTTTGACTTTCAAATAATTAGGTAATAAGTAATAAATTATAACCCCCATTTCTTGGAAACAAATTGAAATATCAGTCATATGTACATAATACTAGTTATAAAAATTATATCAATTAAAGCAAATTTTAAAAAGTATTTTGGACTTGTAAGTTGTATGAATATAGCATGTTAACTAGTTGAGATATGTCAATATCTTGATATTAATATTAAGCGATATAAAGGTATTTATGGCTTTAAAAAAGCATTATTAAAATCAATATAATATACTAGTAGAATAAATTTATGTTTAAGAGTTGATAGAATATTGTAATATGTAAATTCGATTTCTAATTTTTGAAATGTTTCTTTATTTTTTCTATTCTACATAAGTCTAAATTTCATCTAATATGTATGTTTCTTCTAAATACTCCTCACCACCGTCACAAACAATGTTTAAAGGAGGTGAGCAAACAAATGTAAAACATTGCTTCGCTCAGAATCTAAAAAAAAACTCTAAATTTAATCAGTGTTTTTGTTTTGATTAACTTCAAATAAAGTAAAGTAAAGTAATTAGAACACAGAATTATTAACAACATAAGAAATATACTACATGTAATATGTAACAGTATGATGCAATATTCGTGTTGATTATTTTAATTATTGGTATTGTGGTTAATGTGTTACAAGATATAGTTACTAGGTACAATTAAATAAATAAATATAAATAATTTATTATAAATAATATAATAAGACAAATGTCTTTATAAAATTTAAAATACTCAATACCTCATAAACAATTATAAATAGTAAATACAGTTATTATGATTAGTAGTTTTAAGCAACATTTGGATTTTTGGAATGAAAAAAAAAACTACAAAAAAACTAGTTACTTATTTTTCTTAACAAGTTGGATTAGATTATTTTACACATTCAACTGAACTAGTTAAGTCACAAAGTAATTATGAATTAAAAGTAACTGGTTAAGTTAAAAAATTACTTAAAAAGTAATGTTCTAACTAGTTTCTGTAATCTTTGGATTTTACAACAGTGTTTCCAAATCTATTTGTCACAATGTTCCTAAACCAATAAGGAAACTTTTTGACTATATAAAAAATATATGAAAATAAATTTAACCTTAATTTGATTGAAAATCTTGTTATATTTTATTTGATACCTCTATATGTATAATAATAATGTAAATTATAAAGTATAAGTAGTATTGTGGCCTGTGGGACAATGGGACATAGATCTTACAATGGATATAATTAAATTTTTAGTACCTAATGCATGTATTATTTTATTATGATTGTAGAAAATGTTATTATCATATTATTTTGCATATGGGTATATTATTTCAATTTATTTATTTGTAATTGGAGTTATATCTAAATATTTGAATTTAAAAATTCAATTTATATTAAACAGATTTAGTTATTCATTATTCAGTATATTTTGGCTATTGTGTTATATTAAAATAAAATAATAAAATTGCTTAAAATACAATTTTTTAATAGTAAAAATATATTATTATGGTCTACTTGATTTTTTTTTTTTGTAGTGGTAGGTTGCCTTACTGAAGAGAAAATTATTTTTAACTTGCCACAACAAAAAGGTTGGGGAACACTGATTTACTAATATAAAAAATATTATAGTTATTTAAACAATATTTAATTTGAAATGCAATTTAATTTTTATCACACAATTTAAAAGCAATGGATAGATCCAATAACTTGTATTGCAAAATGCGGTGTGGCTGTTAGGTAATACTGTAATAGTGTATTCTGGGGATTTTTTTTCACGAGGATTTATATTCTGAATTCGTAGCCTAAAAGATACCATCAAATTATTCCCCATTCATTGTTTAAGTGCGAAATTAATTAAAACAATTTGTTTTCATACAATTATTTATATATAATTTTGTTTAAAATACGATTGCAATTGTAATCTCAACCAATAATTTCCAAACATTGTTTTCGGCAACTACCAAATTGTTGATTAAACATTAAACCTTTTTGCACGGCAATATTTTATGAAACGAATTTTATTATTTAGGAAATGTTATAACAACTTAGAGTATAAATAAAACATTCAAAGCATTTTCAATCTAACTTAGGTAATATACCTATTTAATTGTTCTACACCCGAGATAAAAATGTTAGATACTAAATTAATTTAATTTAACATAAATAAGATAGAACTCATCAGAAGCACGATACTTTGGACATAATATGTATACATTATGTAGTATGTACCAATAGAAATTGTGGTAATAAAAGAATATTAAATATTAGGTAGGCTATAATCAAATGAATTTTTGCAGAGAACTATAATATAGTGTTATATATATTATATATTATAAAAAAAAACCCAGTATTTTGTTATGTTGTACTATTGCGAGTGTCACAATATAGTTATGATGATAACAATTGCAAAAAAGAAAAACCAAATGTTCGCAAATTACACAGTAAACATATTATAAGATTAACTATAGACTAGCATGTAAGACATTGTACAATATACCCACCAATACATTATCAGCTATAATACTTGTATCATGTTATAATATTAATAGTCAATAGTCAATACATTTACTAACAACTACGTAGGTAGGTATTTCACCTGCAATAGTCTAGAGATAAATATCAGCCAACCACTAATATTATGTGGGCATGCTGAACGCGAAAATAATAATATAACATTAACTATAATATTCGAATTCTACGGTATAAAGCATTTATATAGGTATGCTTTTCCGTTTTTGAGATTAAACAGTGTCGAAACATAAATATAATTAAGAAATTGATAAGTCCAATTTATTTTCAAAAGCATTTCATCAAGAATTCTGTCTATATTATATTTTTTTTCACAAAATACGACCGCTTTATTTTTCGACCAAAATATTTGTTTTCATTGGAAACTAAGCAGAGATTATAGTTTTATATAAGCAAAATATTCTGGACAAATTATTTAGAAATATTAGTTATTTAAAGATTTGGAATTTTCGAACAAAATGTTAATGTGTCGAACGTATTTTTGGAAAATTTAAGTTTCGTTTATAACTGCGAGTATAGGTATAATAAATGAATATTTATACTACTATCTGATCAACAAAAATATTCGACAAATATATAATTTTCCGTTTATATGAAAAGGGCTTACAAGTTATAATAATAAAATAAATAGGCTTATTTATCATCAGTTAATAAAATTATCGGGCTGGTTTATTTTCTTCCAAAAATGAGATACCGTTTTCCTCCACTGGCCATTTTAAACAACAAAAATGGTTAGATGCCATTTTCGTGTAAATAATTTTTGGACCAAAAATCATGACCATTTATTTTCAAATATAAAAATATTTAGCCGACACCGGTGCAGATGTGTTGTGTACCGTAACCAGTGGCATCATTTGTGGGGGGGCAAGGTGGGCATTTGCCCCCCCTTGTCATTAGCGGGCCGCTGGCGGCATGCTAACGGGCCGGTTTAAGAACAAAACAATGGATGTTATCTATTTCAATTTTTATATTTGAACATAACCTAAGAAAATCACCACTTGCGAGAGTGAGAAACTGCCTTCTCTCTCTTACTTAAAAGACCGCGACCACTTGCGTTGTATATCTTTCAAAAATGTGTGTTATTTATGCCTAGAGTAATTACAGTTATCTCAGATAACCAACTTGTATGTATATAACTATAACTATGTAAGAAGGCTGTTTGTATTGAAATAAAAATGTAATTGTTAGAGAGCGGTTTTTTTTTAATTATGGGCCGGTCAAAACTTTTGCCCCCCCCTTTCAAAACCTGAAATGACGCCACTGACCGTAACTAGTATAAATTGAGGGCATTCGAAAAAAAGTCCACATATCAAAATATGGTATAAAAATCCCCACCTATAGGACAAAAAAGCCCTGTACCAACTAAATACATAACAAATTTTTGATTATAGTGTAGGTACATTTTATAATTTGAAATCGGTCAAGTATAGTTTTTGAGCTTATTCGTTACAAACATCCAAACCTTTCCTCTTTATAATATTTGACAAAATATTTTTGTTAATGTTTTAAAACTATAATATAAATATTTAAGTAAGTAAAAATAATAATAATAATAATAGTTTATTCAGTTGAATAAAACGGTCAAAAGCCCAATAGTACAGATAATCCAAGTACAATGACAAAATAAATTAAATAAATAAATAAATAAATAAGAAATAGTTAAATAATATTGTATTCAATAGGTATATCTTTTAAATTTTGATCATAGATAAATTTGTACAGATAAATTTGATTTTTGTGTAATATCGTCACAAGCGTTAAATACATAGACACTATAAAGATTATAAATGTAAGCTGTTAAGTACTCACCAGGGACTTAGAGACAGGTGAAAATTTGTTGTTTAAAAATTAAATGTAACACACCAAGAACACGATGTTTTTGATAACCGATAGGTGATGGATATACCAAAATGGATGTCAACCTTTCACGTCGGCAGCAAGACACAATGTCATTCGGAATTGAAAAAAATATGTACTCGACAAGTTAGTGCAGATAACTAAACTATAGATAGGCAGATATATAGAAAAACACAGTATTTTGATATTTTATATTATTTCATAACGAGTGTCGGCAATTACTCGAGATAAAGATTGCAATTTCAAAAGTCCAAAATGTTATCAATCAAGTCTATATCTAAGATTTAGACAGACGTCAAACAGAATAGGTATACGCCTGCTAATATTATATGTAGCGTAAAGGCAATAAATTATAACGATATACTTGCGATATAGATTAGCCGAGGGACAGCTGACCACCAATTGATTTTAGTACGCACGTTTTATAGGTGCAGTAGTTTTTCGTTGATTTTATATTCAAAAATCAAACTAAAAGCATCGTTATTCTGTTAATTGCCGAAAAAATATCCAATTAAGTAAAATTACAGTTGACAGCAATGACAAAATTCAAAATAATAAGTATGCCTATAGGTGGATAAATGGATGATTGTAAAAACGATTTGTGAAGAAACATCATTTCAGAAACGAGTTTTAAAAATAGTACCTACTTATATAACTTATATTTTATGTATTACCAGCACAGCTCACAAGTGTCAAATACCTAGGTGAGTAGGTACTATTAAGATTATAAATATAAGCTGTTACATACCAGTAACACGGTGTATTTGATCAGTGGCGTAACTAGAACTTCAAATGCCCGTGGCAAAATAATCCAGCGGGCCTTTAGTTTTACAAATGTATAAGGACATCCTACGATATCATAAGACATCAGTAGAGTAATCATAATCATAGAATTTATTTGTAAATTGTTTGATTAGAATCATTAACTTAAACAGTTCATAGTATTTTAGATCTGGATTAGAATTTAAATGTTTTTATTTTTTTCTTATTAAAATATTGGGATATCAAATATTAATTAGATTTCATAATTGTATTATCGCGAGCCAATATTTTATAACCACAGATAGTTAGACAGTTAGATAGTGCAGACAAAACTTAGGCCTTAGGGTAGGCTGGTCACTTATTTTGTACCTTATATTAAAGTATCGGCAATTACTTAGTCTTAGAATAACGGTTACAATTTCAAAACTCCGAAAAAGTAATTGTTTAAGTCTATATGACTATATCTAAGATATAGGTATACAACACAAATAATCAGATAATCTTATACCACACGTAAGCATAGAGTCATACTCTATTACTATTACTCTATGGTGTAAAGGCAATAAATTATGATAATAATAAAATAGGAGAGCAATTGCACTTGTGATATAGATAAACTAATGATGAGCTAATAGCCGGGGACAAACCACTAATTGGTTTTGGTAGATATACACATATACATTACATTATGAAAATAGTTTATTTGGAGGTGGTGGTAAATTGTGGTGATACAGTAGATTTGTTGTTTTATTTGTCAAACTTGGAGCCTGGAGGATCACACTATCAAGTATCCATCAACACATCAAAATAGTCACTAGTCAGTTGAAGTTATTTTTTTTTGTAAATTGCTGTCAAACTATCGAATGTAAGTAATTCCTATAGTTTTAATTTAATAACTATTTTTATGTCAACTTGATACTTATAAATATTAACACATACAATTAATTATATACATAAAACAATATATTTATAATAGTCTATAATATTTTTGTATTATTAAAAAGAAAATTTCTAAATACATGAGCTTTTGATCTTTTCTAGAAATAAATGTTGGTAATGGTTTATAAGTTATAACTCAATTTGCTGGAAACCTACTATCGATACATACTATTTCAGAATTTTAGAGGCATTTGGAACCCTAGTTTATTTTTTCTAATTTTCTAATTTTAAGTTTATCATATTATTAATTATGATGTAACAAAATATAATTAGAAATTATTATTTAACATGATATTAATATTAAAATATCTGTGTGACATTGTCATTGAGTGCAAGGCATCCCTTACATACAATAATTATTATAATTACGGAATTTTATATTTTTTTTATCAAGTGTTTAAGACATGGTGTTATTTGAAATATTACACATTACTGATTACTTTTACAAAACTTTGTATCATAAATTCATAACTAAATAAATACTACATGTCCACATAATTGTCTAAATATACATAATTTACTTTCAACATTGTATACAACAATAATTCTGATTTCCCCTGATTAGCTACCACATAATAAATTGTATGTTAGAATATTCTAAGTCTGGAAATGGATTAAGACATAATAGTAGCAGAACATTCATTAGATTTCTCATATCGCATCACTTGTTAGATAATATTTTATTACTATACCTAATAATAATTTTTTTTTAATGATTCATTTACTACGTTTATATGATGGCGTTAAAACGGTTTAAAATTAAACTATTTTGAAAGTTAAAATGTAGTTTAAGAACTTAAAACTGTTTTTTTGCATAAACCGGTTTATCAAATGGACATATAAATGTTTAAGCAAATAAAACGGTTACTACATAGCACGTGTGTTTTAACTTTCAAAACGGTTTAGTTTTAATCCGTTTTAACGCCATCATATAAATGCAATAAATAGTAATTACTAATTATTAACTTAAACAATAATTTTAGGATTTAAACGCTTTAAATAATTTAGGTATTTATTACATAACATTTTAGTGTATCAATTAATTCTAATAAAACTATTAATTGTATAATACAGATGTCAACTGTAGTGAATAACTACTATTACGGGGGTACCCGCCCCGTAATACCATTGGGCGCTGAAAAACCAATAGCCCAAAAAGAAGACCAAGGCCAACCAAGACCAACCAAGGCCCTGAAAAAAAAGAATCCAAAACCAAGTATGCATAAACAATTTTTTTGTTATAGATGTTATTAAATGATTTAAACATTATTTTTTTTTAGAATGTAAAATTTGCAAAAAAAAACATTTTGGCCGGTGTAGGTTGGAGAGGAAAAAAAAAAGTTCGTAAATTCAACAAACTATTTTTTCTTTTATTTAATTTCATTGAATAATTATGAATTTTGTAGGTATTCCAGCTGAAAGATGCAACACATGGTGGAGGAAACCACAAAAAGTAATTATTGACTTTGAAATTACAGTATACCTTAGGCCTATACACGAGTGCAGTCAGGGCCGTATTTAGGGGGGAGGTATAGGGTACTGTTACCCCGGGCAGCCAATTTTTGGACACATTTAGGGGGGCGGGGGCCAGGCATTGGTGTAGACTATGTAAATAACATTTTTTTTTTTTTTTGGTGGGTGGGCGTACAAATATTTTTGACCCAGGGCGCAAAAAGTGTAAATACGGCCCTGAGTGCAGTGAAAAAAGACCCACTTCATTAACCTGGAACGTGTGCTCCTTTTGCACTGCTTTGGTTAATACTATACATGCATGAGCGGATAGGTCCACCCGGAAATCAGGATTTTCCCAGTAGGCCCTCGTATGTTCATCGAGGTTCATCAGCCCCAGTACTAAATTGTACAAATATCAGCTTGAATTTTAATTTTAATTAAAAATTGTTACGTGTTACAAAATATTAGAATTGGCCCTTGGATATTATGATTTTAATCTTCACTAATATAGTAATATTTATGTAAAGGGGGCTCCGGTATTCGATGAAAAAAAAGTGACTTTTAGACCAAAAAGCCAGACAAAACTGGAAGAATTTTGTTTAACGAATTATGATTAATTAACAAGTTTATTATCGAGGTGATTTTTAAAATTTCAATGGAAACCTAGTTAACTTAACTTGGTAATCAATGAAAATCAGTTTTAAAAATTGAAATCCAACTTTTGACAAAACCGACTGGAGCCCCTTAAGTAAATGAAGGACTATTTAAGAACTCGCACTCATACATTTATAAATAATATAAGAAATTATTTTAATAATGATAAAATAAAAGTATTTTAGAATATAAACAAAACCTAGCTTTTAATTCAAACTAATAATTATTAGACTAGCTATGTATTTAAGATGTTCATGTTAATGATTTTTTTATTCATCTAAAATAATCAGGTTTTAAACAATTTTAAATTCACTTTTTATTAAAATTATTTAATTTCCTCACACACAAAGAATATGGAATTGAAAATTTACTTTCAAAAGCATCAGGTGCATACATTTTACATACAAGTTGAAGCTTTTGTACATTTTAAATTCTGTATAATAATATTTTAATACATTGTTTTGAATTTTTTTACAAAACAGAGGTAAGAAAGAATTGTTTGCATAAATGATATTAAATAAATAATTAAGATAATTATTATAATAATTATCATAATTTATGAGGCCCTAACAAATATTTACCGGTATGCCAAAAATTGCCTATCCGCCCATGTATACATCAATATTATTGCTGTATGATTTAAACAATTTTTAAATACATATCATTCTCATACTCTATTTTATTGAATGATTACAAAAATAATATAAAAAAAAATTGCTTGATTAAATATTTAAAATATTCTATTGTATTGTTACATATCCCATTACTGTCAGTACTCTGAATAGGTTTTTTTTTTTTTACCATGAACCAATATTATTTTTGTACGGTATATATGGTATTGTGCATGATACATGGTTATATTATTTCTATATTATTATAAATAATTTAAATTTTTAAATTTTAGAAATCAGTCAAAGACTTGAGAGAAAAAATTGTGGAAATCCGTGAAAAAGTAAGCTAAAAGTTCATACTTCAATATGTCTTTATTATTTATTATTTTAAAAACAACATATTCGATGAGTTCAATAATATATTTTACCACTTTCTTTAATCATTTTATGCATATTTTGAAATTAATTGATGTGTTAACATCAGTGAGAGAGGACAAATAATGTAAACTAGCCACTAGGTATTAATAATATTTTTATTGTTAACAGATGAAATTAAATGATGAACCAAATTAATGTTGACATTCGATAAACTATAACAAACTATTTTTATAGGGAAAGAAAATATTATTTTTTTAAACAAATAGAAGTAGGTACATTAATTTAAATTATTGTTGGTATCAAGACAGAAAAAAGACATAAAAAATTAATACTCCAATAAATTATTCAATTCTTATCACATTTCATAAACTAAAATTGTAACTAGGTACCTACTATGTTATTGACTACAAGTTATTTGTTCACTATTTTATCTAAGATATAAGTGTACAAAATACCTAAGTAGCATTTTTTATATAGGTACTTAATAATATTAAATTATGTTATAGAAACAAGCAGAAGAACTAGAAGAAGTAGAAGAAATAGAAGAAAGCATGGGGGCTCTAATCGTTTGATAAACCTAAAATACATACAATATAGAAATAATAAGAATTATTCATTTTAGTAACTATATCCTACATATTTATCTTATAGGTAATTAATTGAACAAAAAAAACCATTAAGTGACAATTTACCTGGTCTTGTGATATTATGCTGATTTGGTGATCACGAATCAGTTTTCTGTTGGTAATTATGATCTTAAGATCTGAAAATGTATGCAAATTACCTTTGCTTAATATCCGAGTTGAAAAAAGTCATAAATACATTGTCACAATTTGTGACTTACAAAGTATACAAATAATTAATAAAGCACTTACCAGAGGTGGAACAACCATATCATATTTATAATACCCACACAGTAGACATTGTACAGTTGCATTGAAATGTCCAGACAGTAGTTTCCAAAAATCACATGCGTTTGCATTTTCCATTCCTTGGAATACAAATTGAGTTTCATTCCAATGACACAATTTGTGGTTTCAGATAATGCTTATGATTCTCATGACTAAATCTAATTATTCTAAAATAAAAAACTATTTTAAACAATTACCTATCCAATCAAAAAAGATGTTGGTACATACCTTTAAGAAACGAGAACAAACTCGATTCATGGTGGTTTCCGGTTTCGAATACAAGAATGACATTGATAAAAAGTTAAATCATTCTCTTGGTTATCCGAGCGAACCATTTTAACAAAATGCAATAAAAACCACAATGGTCGACATATTAATTTAAACAAAAAATAACTATATAACTTGTAGGTCATAACATACTATGAGTGGTAGCCGGTGTGCGGCGGGTAGACGCGAAAAAAATAATAATTATTGGTATTTGGCATTTGCCATTTGGTATTATCAATGAAAAAATTCTTCTTTGGCTTAAATTTATAGATATTAACGCGTGCTAGCCATAAATTAAAATAAACGACACCACACATCACACATTAGGTATTAACAATGTGCGAAATCTCCCACGACGTGTAATAATATTCAATGATTTAAATTTTAAACGAAGAAAGTGAAAACAAATAACGACGCATAAGCATAATAAATAGTAGGTATAGCCGTATAGGTATTCTGGTAAATGGTAATAGGCAATTACATGATAGTGGACGGTCCGACAGTCGTTGACGTTGGTGGAGGTGCCTGCCGCAGTGCCGCCGGACGCCGGGTATTAAGTCGCATTTTGGGACGTAAGTAGTAGCGAACAAAGCGCATACGAGCGTATATTCAATATCCATAGAACAACACGATTTAAGAAATCATAGACGACGGGATGCGGGTTGGTGGTGCGGTCACGGCAAACAGTGATGTATTACCGTATTATTAAAATAAGGCAAATTGAAATCACGGATAAAAATAACTTATTATGGTCGGTGACACTAGCGGATAACTAGACATAACGTGGCATACGTGAAATAGGAAATGGTAAACAAGCCGACCCCGCTATAAGTAGGTACATTACTCTATGGTAGATACCTACCTATAATGAATTCCAAATTAATCATATCACAATATCCATTAGATACTTATAACGCGTTATACATCAACAAAAACCGTGATACTATCATAGATATATAATAGTACACTTTAGAAGTTTCAAGTACCCACGAATAATATTATTCAATCACAACAAAATAACTAAAATAATTATTCTTGGTTTAAATATGAAATTTTGTCTAAATTTGAAATTAAAATGTCTGTAAAAAATAAGTGTGTTTATATATTTTTTAGATTTTTTGGTTACAGTATGAATTATTTAAGAGAATCTTTGTTTTAAATTTTCAACTCTTAGTTATAAAAACTGAACATTTTATAATTTTTTAATTCCAACGATTGATAATTTTCGAGATTTTGATAAATTTTGTCAAAATTCCAACTTTAAATGCTTATAAAAAAAAATCATGACTATGTATTTTTAATATTTTTCAACTGATATTGTAACAATATATCAGGAGCCTTGTATTAAATTTTTACACTTTTTGGCCCAACAGATAAAACTTTATTGATATTTATAGAAAAAAAAACTAAAAAAAATTGAAAGCTGTAAATGTCCATAAACAGCTCAAAAAGAGTCAAAATATTTTCAAAATTGTATGGTGTATATGAAATGCTAATATAAACATTCAGTGAAATTTTCATGTATCTACAGTTATTCGTTTTTGAATTACAACAAAATAAGGAAATCGCTACATGAGAAATCGAGTGAAAATCCAATGTTGTAAAAATTTGAATTTCAAACGCTCATAAAAATTTAATTTGACTGTCCGGTAGAGATTTTTTTATTGATAAAGGTAGATAATCTTATAAGGAATCTTGTGTTTCATTTTCAAATCTTAGATTTAAAAAGAAAAATTTTTACGAATTCTTAACTCAAAATAATTTGCTAATTTTCGTGATTTTTCCATATTTTGTCAATTTTTGAACTTTAAATGCTTATAAAAAAAAATTGTGACTAAGGATTTTTAATATTTTTCATCTGCCTTTGAAACAACATATTAGGAGCCTTCTATTAAATTTTCAAGCTTTCGCAACCAACAAATAAAATTTAATTGATATTTCTAGAAAAAAAACTAAAAAAAAATGAAAAATGAAAATGTCCCTAAACAGTTCAAAATAAATCAAAATATTTTGAAAATGTTATCGTGTATAGAAAATGCAAATATAAACAACCAGTGAAAATTTCATGTATCTACGGTCATTTGTTTTAAAGTTACACCAATAACCAAATTCGATTTTTTGGAAAATCGATTTTGCGTAAAAATTCCCGTTTTTCCTTAATTTTTATGTTGTTTTTCCCGGCGCTTGTGAAAACTACTGGAAAATGTTTACTTTTGACCCCCCAAAGTACCAACTAGATTCACTTTTCTATCAGAAAAGGTACTATTGAAGAAAATCGAAGCACTTTTACTGTCCCAAAACGTGATGACAGACACAAAAATATAAATAAAAATATAAAAATATAAAAATATAAAAATATAAAAATATAAAAACATACATCATTGTAAAACCAATACATTCATCGCTCCGCTCAGAATCTAAAATAGCAAGGATTTTTTGTAAATTTTTATTTTAACACATTCAACAATTAATTAAAAATAATTTACCTAATATTAATCAGTCATCATATATTTATTCAGAGCCGAGTTACAAATGTGGAATGTAAACCTCAAAAGATTGAATATACAACCCAAAACTGGATAGGATGCCCGATGCACTAAAATACTGCAGTGAACTTATTTATCCTAATTTATCAAAATTATTTAGAATATTTTGTACATTACCCTTGTCTACTGCTACACCTGAGAGAATGTTTTCATGTTTAAAAAGGTTAAAGACCTACTTAAGAAACACTATGAAAGAGGTATATTCTATGAAAACAATATAAATACATATTTTTTATTGTTATTAGTTACTTATTTTGTATAAATTATTTAATTTTTTTGTTATAGGAGCGATTAAAATATGGCTTCACTTTAATGGCAGTTCATAGGAACATTCCTATCAGTGCTGAAGAAGTAATTGATGAATTGACTAAAAAAAAGAAAATTAAATTTTGTTCTATAATTACTTGTAGAATTTAAAATAAAATGTATTGAATATATATGTTTTATCATTTATTAGGTATTTAAATGTGCACATACCTAGGTTTAGGTATTTTCGTTCCATAATAATTTGTTTGCAACTGATCCCCCCCAAACAAAAGTTATGTATTCGCCACTGATTATAAGAAATAATATGATTGTTTTCGAAAAAATTAATTTTTTAAATTTTTTTCTTTTCTTGTTAAAATTCTGCGTCACCCCTAAGCTAGGTCCATGTCACCCCGGTTGAGAACTACTGATCTAAAATAAGACAGAGACAGTTTGTCAGCTTAAGATATTTAATATTATATTTATATATAAATATATATTTATTTATTAATACTGTTAGCCGGTACGTTGAATTAATATTAATTGTGTCTAATAATATACTTTAGAAATTTCAAGAACCCACGAACAATATTTTTAACTTATAACACAAAACTCAATCTTTTTAGTTTAACTTTAACTTATATTTAAAATATATAATTTCGTTCAAATTAAAATTCAAATAACTATAAAAAAAAATGTGATTTTATATTTTATAGATTTTCTGGTTACAGTATGAACTACTTAAGTGGAAACTTGTTTTACATTTTTAACCCTTAGCTATACAATTTGAACATTTTATAAACTTTTAACTAAAAAATAATTTGTATTCAATTTGATAAATGTTGTTGAAATTTGAACCTAAAATGATAATAATAAAAATATATTAATAAATTATATTTATATATATTTTTAAACATATATTGCATCAATATGTGAGGAGAATCATTTGAATTTTCAAGCTTTTTGATTCAACAAATATAATTGAATTGTTGTATTGATATTTAAAGAAAAAACTAAGAAAATTGTAAGTTAATGATATCCGTAAACAGCTCATAATAACAAGTCAAAATATTTTAAACATTTTATCAAGTATAGAAAATTATAAAATAAACATATGGTGTAAATTTAAAATATCTACGGTTTTTCATTAATTTACAATCAAATAGGAAGTATCCAATGTTGTAAAAACTTCACACTCATAAAAATATAATTTGACTTTTCACTTTTCAGTACACATTTTTTTCCGGTACACATTCCAGTACACAAGTCTTAAATTAATATAATACCTGTGAATGAAACAAAACATAAAATTAATTATAATAAAATTACATTTTGATTAAATTAATTGTTGGCAGACATAGATGGTTTTTATAATGCGATATAACGTCATAATGCAATACAGTATTAATTGCATAGGTTGTTTTACTCAACGTGTCACATATTATACACATTACACACGTAATAGTGGGTGTTTTAAAACATCAAATATATATCAAATATTATACTACAGGCAGTGTCGGCGATCCTATATAGTCCGTTTGTTGCTTCAGCAACACGTACACAATTTTGTGGGTGGGTGCTGTGTGGTTGAATGTTGGGAGATTATTTATTATAATTTCTTCATGTATAATCAATGGTATTATAGTAGTCAAATTAAGTATTGAGTAATTGAGTAGTAGTCATGGTAGTCGTGGCATCGAGCGGTAGTAGGGATAACAGAAAAGTACCGATATTTGATTTGTATTGTAGTCTATAGACTAGTATGTAGTATAGAAATTAATAGACTATCAATATCTTGAATATTGCTAGGATTACAAATGATCTCCATGCAGTCAATATATTTAAAACTTGATAATACCAAATAAATTAAATGGAGAATACCATCTAATGTGAATAAAGATTAATTCAATTTTTTTTTTATAAAGAGAATTTCTTCGCGTACTTTAGTTTGAGAAACGCTGATCTCAAATCTTCAGCTTCTTTTTATTTTCTGTGAGCATTTAAATTTACAAGAGTTGCCAATATATTTACATAGTCTATGCAAAATTTTCAACTAGACTCAAATTCCTAAAAAAAATTTGAAGGGGAGGGTTGGCGCCCGCAGTCAAATGCATTTTAGAAAAATAAAAGGTGGATTAATATAACCAATTTATACAAAATCCTATCCTAACATCATAACCGTACTAAAATCAGATGAATAAAAAAAAAACAAATTTAACCCTTTGTAAATTAACCTATATTCTTCCCAGAGGTCTAATATACCCGCAAACATTAATTTATATAATATCTAACTATATAAATACACAGACTTTAACTATACAGACTAAACTCCAGTGTTGGGTAGTAACGTAACGAAAGTAACGCGTTACTGTAACGCCGTTACTTTGTTTGTAACGCGTTACGTAATTTAATTACAATTATTTTCAAATAACGAAAATGTAATGAAAATTACTTTTGATGAGTAATTTACATAGTATAACGCGTTACAGTTTTAAATTATTTAGTACCTATTGCGAATTTCAAAAAAAAAAAAACTTAAAAATATAATGTCTAATGCGGGTATTATTTATTATACAAGTGGTTAATTATTATACGTTCCTAATGTTCTTATTAACTATTGTCTATTATTAAGCATAAACATTACGTCTGTACATGCACTAAAAATAAATATTGATGGATAACCAATGATAAATCGAATTATTTACATTGCAGTGTTATAAATAATTATTATTGCTGTTTGGCATTTTACAAGAAACGGTGAAAATAATAAACTTATCTAATATCTTTATTAGTAATGACTAATGAGTAATGACCGAATATTCATATGTACAATTTATTACTACTATTTTTAATAGTTATAACTTAAAAGTTATAAGTAATTACTAATTAATATTGTTAGGTATGTATTTATATTATTAACTGTAGGTACATCTTTTTCAAATAATACCATATCTTCTGTAGGAAGTGTATTTCTAGTTCCTTCGCTTTTTAAATGATAATAGCTAAGCAATTAAAAAAAAAATTATAAAAAAAAAAATGTAACGAGAAAGTAACGTAGTTACTTTTCTATTTGAAAAGTAAAGTAATTTCATTACAATTTTATTTGAGTAACGAGTAAAGTAACTTTATTACATTTCTCTCTAAGGAACGAGTAAAGTAACTTTATTACTTTTTAAAAGTAATTTACCCAACACTGCTAAACTCTGAAACTGCTTATAAGATATTATTGTATAAATTATATACCTAAAAAATAATAATACAAATCAACAATCATGACCGATTAACCGATAGCAACCAATATAATATAATACTGCACAAGTAAATTTTCCTAAAACGTTCATTCATATAAACCTTCTCTGTGAAATACTCTTTCGTTTAAAAAAAAATCAAGAATATCTAATAAGTAGTTTCAGAGTTAAGCCTGTACAGAGATTTTTATTTAAATCTAAAATCTTAAATCTTAAATAGGTATTCATTTTAATCTACAAATTCATTAAGATCATTAGATCTATATACACACGAAATGTATGACTTGGATAAAGTCCACTAATGCATTCAAGTTCGACATGACCAGCAAAGTACTCGCCATCTATGCTCATCAAATGTTTAAAATAAGTGTAAACATAGGTGCGTATATAATGTATTTAAAATATAAATGTCAATAATTGTTTTAAATACCTACAACCTAAAGTGTTCCAAGGTGTATAGTGCATTTTATAATAATTATGCAAAAAAGATAGGTACCCATACGTATTAAACTTAGAGCGGTGTACTGTTCGGGCACACGTATTTTATACATTGCGCGTTAAATGTGATAATTTGAAAACAATTTCTTAAAACTACTAAAATATTTTCTCTGTTGTAGCTGAATTGCCTATACAATGCGCCGTGTTAACAAAATTTTGTATTTCATTTTTTTTCGAATATACCTACTAAAACTATATTATTATAATATTATAATTTATGATATACAGGAAAAATGAACAATATGGCAAAAATAAAGAACAGTAACGTCTTAACCGTGCTGAGTGTGCTGAGTCTAAACTAGGTAAACACATTTTAGATAACAAAAAAAATAATTTAGAAAAATGTATACCATAGGAACCACATTAAAGAGTTTAAACTAAAATGTCCAGAACCTTAAACAGAAAAAACATATTCGAAATAATTAGTTCATTACAGAGAGTATATTCATAGGGAAACTGCAAGTCCTAAAAAAAAAATTGAAGGGGAGTGTTGGCGCCCGCAGGCAAATGCATTTTAGAAAAACAAATATAATTTTAGAAAAAATTATACGATATTAATAAGGCATATTGAATCTATATACAATAGATATACTGCATACTAGATAATATTTTTATATATTGCCTATTTTTACATTATTATTTATGTCATGTTATGACATAGACATATTAATATATACATGTCTATAGTCTATGTGTTATGATGACAATATGCCTGAGCCTGATGCCCTGATGCCAGTATGTACGGTTGTCATAACGCCAATAGAATTTATTTATTTATAACAATTTACAAATATTATTGTATGATTTAGGGCGACATCTACTTCAGGAACCGTAGTTTCGGTGCAATAGTACGGCGCACCCCTGAAATTAAATTAAATGCAACACAACGTACAAGGTTTCTTATCACTATAGTCGTTCGAGAAATAGTTTGCTTTGGTCCCTCAAATTCACAGTTCACACACGTTTTTGTGATTAGAGTATAAATAATAAAGTTTATAATTTATAATTTATTAACTGTTAGAACGAATTAAAATTAACTATCTATAATCGTGAGTCGTGACTGTTGGACATTTAAACGGCCGCAGATATTCTCATTTCTCTGCTTACTGTTATTGCTTAGTTCATTGTTATTTGCAATTTATTATGTTAGCAATTGTGTGAAAACAGTAAAAAGCTAAGTAATTGCGAATAAAAATTTACACTTTATATTAGCTTTATCCACAAAGATTAAGTAAGTATATCAATATGTATAAGGGTAGATTCACCAAGCATGCCCACCCCTCTTTTTCTTATAATAATGAATTTATTCAAATCTTGATTTTTATGAATTTTAAAGTAACTGTACCTAAGGACCTTTTAAATACATATCTATATGATCTATAAAACAGCACGTAAGGAGTGTCACAGCGATACCAAATTTTTTTTTTCCCAGTTAATTGTTAATCATCGTGACTTTTGAAAATATCGATGAATTTAAATTTAAATTCAAACTAGAAGTTTTCGATTTATCTAACTTGGTTTACTTACTAAGGTGTTAGGATATTAAGTCGATGATAATGGGTTCAGAAAAATAGGGGTGAGCATACTTGGTGAATTTCCATGTATACCTATACTTTATCTCTACATAAGTAGAATACACTGGGCGGCACACATCTCCTACATAACGGTATAGGCGGAAAAGGGAAAAAATGAACAGGACTAGTGTATTCTACTTTTGAGACAAAGTATTGAGGATATGTTAATATTGTAAGCTACATCAATTTTAATCAGTCTTTTAATACTATAAACCTATAATTTATTAACAAAATACATTTTGAAGAATTCATAAAAAAGTTAGGTACTTATTTTTCTTATTATTTATACTGAAACAATAAATCATTTTTATCAAATTTTCCATAATGAAATAATATTTTGATTAATCTAAGCTGTATGTCTCAAAAGTATCACCCTTGTGGCATCTTTGTGGCAAATCAATATATTAAATGTGGTTTTTTTACAGTAATTTATAAGTATGAAAATTTTGATTGAATGGCATAAGATTCAAATATTTGTATGCAATCTAGTTTTCAAATTTTCAAAATAGCTATTTTATCGATAAGAAACAGTTAAAATATTTTTTTATCAAAATTGAGTGAAAATTTGCCAAGTAAAGCAAATTTAAATTATTGCCTTCATTAGAATTATACCTCGTTATGTTACTGTTAGCAAAACACAAATCACATGATTTAATTAATCTTGCAGATTTTTTTTATAACAATCTACTTTATCTACTCCTTACTTATTTTGTTTTAGATTTAAAAAATGATGTTTGCATTCTGACTACATGATTTCATTGACATGGTAAAATGTTAACTTCCAAATAATGAAAATTGCAAACAAGCTGCAAGCTTTGGAATTGAGTACCTATCATTTATCAAGATTGTCAAAAACAATGTTATATTAACAGATTAATGTCTTGATTTTTGGAAACACTTAAATAATTTAACAATTAACAAAGCTCCTCCCCTAATAATTAGATATTTACAAATTATCCTAAAAATAATATTCGTTCCATTGAGATTGATTAAATCATAATATAAGTGTTTTGCTAACATAACTATAGGTATTATTCTAACTAAGTCAACAACTTAGTTTGTTATAATTTGGTCGATTTTTGTTGAATTTCAATACATTTTTTTGAAAACTGTTTTTAAAAATATGACCACAAAAATAGCTATCTTCAAAATTTAAAAATCTTAATTGCAAACAAAATAATTTGTATTTTTGAAAAAATTTTAATCTTATGCCATTCAATTGGAATTTCCATTCTTTTACTATAAAAACACATTTAAATATTTTTTTTTTGCCTTAGATACAAGGGTGATATGGGACTCTACGAACATTCTGTATAGACATTAAAGAAACGATAGTCTTTGATTAAAAAGCATAAGTATAGCGCTAGTCACTGTAGCTATAAAAGAATGTAATGTTAAAAAAAAAATGTATGTTATTCATTCAAGCTTAAAATTTGTGTAATTTAATTATTAAGGAATTCATAAATATTAAATGTGTAAAAATATTTTAATTTTTTTCAGTTACAATGTTGTTAATGAGAACGTTTCGAACATGTTATTTGTGTCATTGTTCAAAAATGATCGCATCTAAAAATATGTCTGTTGCAGTAAATGAACTGAATGTAGTACCAGAACATGTATGTAACTTGGCTAAGCAGTTAAATGTAAAAAGTTCAATGTTATCCAAAGTTATAAACAACCATCAAGAGAAATTAAAATTTTACACCGAATCAAGGTGGCTAGTACTATTTGAATATTTAACCCAGTATGATTTTAAAACATCTGAGCTTCTAGAAATGATAGATTCAAATCCAGATATATTAAGCATAAATAGACAAAACTTACAAAAATGCATGATTGCATGGACTAACTTTCGCTTTGAAGACAAAAAATTAAGACAACTAATAATTTCACAACCTTCTTGTTTGTTGCTGGACGATAAGGAAATTCTATCCAGGATTCCTAAACTTTTATCATATGTCGGTAATAAACAAAATAGGTTATTAGAATTGATATCATATTCGCCAAATATTTTGTTTGACAATTGGAAATATATTGAGTCTAAATTAGATTATATATTGTTGAACATGGAACTTGGTCCTACTCAATTTGTAACGACGAGTGTTTTGTCCTCAACACTTTTTGATTTAAAGTGTAGACATAATTTTTTGGTAAAACTAGGTATGTACAAACCTCGAGATCCAAAGGCTAATCCAAATCTAATAACTGGTAATCCTTCATTGAAAGCAATCATTGAAACAAGTGATAAGCAGTTTGCTGTTAAAGTTGCTGGAGTTACAGCTGAAGAATTCTTTGTTTTTAAAAAAATATTTAAAAAACAATTAGATGAAGAGAATGATGATGATTCAGATGAACGTGAATATTACAGTGATGATGATTGATTTTTATATGTGATGTACAGTTTGTAGAAGACATTATTAATATTGTGTATAAGCTATAAATACACTAAGATACATATTTAAACAACTACTATAAAAAATCATTTTAAATTATGTAAAAAAAATAAAGTATATATAATATGATAAAATCATATTTTTTTTTTTTATTTAATCAATTGCATGTATTTTTTATGTTGTATAATTTGATTAACTTTACTGATCATTTTCAATTCAACTACTTGGACATTAATGCCACATTAATTATTTACACTTTCATAATGTATTTTGATAACATAATTTATTAGCCAAATTTTAAAATTGGCAAAAGTTTTTGATACAGTCAGAGGTTAAAGTGGAAAAAAATTACAGAGGGAACTAATGTCTCCATATAGTTTCAAGCGTTCCATATATAATTTTATGTACAATGTCTAATTTATAAAATCCTAATTTGTTTGGGACGCTTTTTAACCTCCATCAGAGGTAGGGGGACTGAGTCCTCCTGTGTCCCTCCCACTTTAACCCCTGGATACAGTAGATTACTGTTTATTATTTACATTACTCAGTTGTTACGGTATAAGTGAAATTTGCTGGTTTAAAAAGTTATCTAATTAAAAGAAAACAAATTAGTAATGTTAATGGTGTTTTAGATCAGAAAAATTAAGTTATATAATTATGTACCTCAAAACCTCAACTCCCAAGGAAGTGTAATTTCGTCCAAATTTAAACAAAATAACTATAAAAACAAACTGTGTTTTAATATTTTTAGGTTACAGAATAACCTATTAACGTGGAACCTTGTTTTTCAAATTTTCAATTTTTAGCTATAAAAGTTGAACATTATAACCATTTTTAACTACAAAATTATTTTTCCGTTTTCAATTTGATAAATTCTGTCAAAATACGAACTTTAAATACTTGTAAAAAAAAGTTGTGCCTATGTGTTTTTAATATTTTTCAACTGTCATTGTAACAATATATCAAGAGCTATTACACGAATACAAAAAGTTTTTGGATTCAATTAAAAACCGCCTCTTGTGGTTCTCTGGGCAATGGCCCAAAAATACTAATTTACACAAATAAATGAATCTATGAAAGTAGATAAGTACCAAGTGTTTACCAAATTCTTGATTATGTTATGTTAATTGAGAACGTAAGCAAAAAGAGCTATAATATTCTTGGACGGAAATTGAAATCGGTTTTAAAATACATAACATGTATTTGGGTGAAAAAAATTGCGGTTGAAAAGGAAATTTAATTTTTGAGCCAAAATAGTCCCGGAGCTGACACAATTTAAAGATATGTTTCTTCTAAAACTGAAAACTAACGTTCTGCTAGCTATATTAAATGAAGGTGATGTTGGTTAAAATCGTCAGGGACTTAAGACCCTATTGAGATATTGACCAATCAGTAGTAGTCATATATTGACAAACCATAAAATAAAATTGTATTGACCCTCATTTATTGTAGTTCATGCTAGATATTCTAGGTTTAATAATTACTAGTCGTCTAGTACCTACCTGGGCTATGGTTATAACTATAATAAATAATTGTATACCTACCTACTTATATATAAGTAAAATTTTTTCACAGTTCCACAATAGAACAGACCATCAGAATTGTTCTGTATTTCATATTATTATAATAATGTGTATTTTTATAACTTATAATATAGTTGATCGACGATCGTCTATTCCTGTCTTAAATCGATATACTACGGAACACTATAGGTACCTAGGTATTAAAAACAAATTCACGATGGAGGTGTGTCGTAATTATAAAAAATGTGAACTGTGGATTCCAATACGTAAATCAAATAGGTAGGTAACTAATTTTTGGGTGACAGTGGAAACAAGTAGGTAGGTAGTACTTGTCGTTCAATGTTGTTAATTTCCAGTATGGTTGTGTTCATTAATTGTTTCATGCCTTCATGGGTAGACACTCCATTTGTGAAAATTCTAACATCGCTCGTTTTTTTTTGTTCACTACCAATATTTAAATCTGTCTTTTTGTTGCCTATAATAAACTGTTATTGATGGAGATTTTGTTTGCATCATAATTTATAAACTCAGCTTAATTTTCCATATTTCACTTAAAAGTTAAAAGAACTCTAAATACCGAACATAAACATGCAGTGGCGTGTATATAATTATTGTATGGAGGGGGGATCAGAAAAACAAATGTTAAAGTAGGTACCTGTGTCCTGCACATTAAAATAATAAATAACAAAACATAATATAGGCATACTTAATACATTTCATTTCAAAACTCCTAGCTGATTAATATTAGCTGTAAATTTGTAATGCCCTAACACCAAGAACATTATTTTATAAAATGTTAAAAAAAAGGCTTATGGGAGGGGATATGACCCCTACATCACCCCCTTAATTGTATTCGCCAATGTACATGCCAATAAGAACCTAATATTAAATTGGGTTATAAATACTTATAATATAAATGATGAACACATTTTTTAAAAATAATATATCGTTGGTTAATTTTCTATATACCTAACAGTATTTTATATTTTTATATTGTAACTTGTTAACTATAGTAATAAGTAATTAGTACTAGGTAATGTAGGTACTACTGTCCACTTTGTTTTAACTACCTACTACACATCATGAAGTAGGTAGGTGTTTATAATAGGCTATAGTAGCGTACGAAGACAAGTAGGTATGAACCAGAATTCAGAACCATAAACACAATATTATATGGATCATGATCGGACATTGTGTTGAATATGTATCGATGGATGTTGTGGCGCATATTTTATAATATTGATTCGAAGGGCTGTTCTGTTACGACAATAGGTTGCGTGTTGTCATTATATCGATATAGGGTGATACAAACACCTTGTCGTTTCAATAAAATTAGTCTATGGAAAAAAAAACACTACTCGATAATTATTGAAACATTGGCAACTATATCAAACGGTGCTCTACGCGACTCCCTCAAACTCACCCCAACACGCTATTATAAAAAGGGTCAATTGGTGTATACATTGTACATTAAGTTCAAATTGAGGTCGCATTATATACAATGCATTGTCCCATGCCGCAAAAAGGGGAACAACGTAGTAAGGAATAGTGTACGTTTATATATATATATATATATATATAAAATATACGTACATATATATTTTACACAGTACGCACATACTATATAATATACGTACATGTTATTATACACTGACAGACAAAATAAATAGGGTAGACCCTTACGCACATCGCCTATAGATGGATATACACAATCATATTGCAGCTGTCTAAAGCTTACGTCACAACCGCACACCTAAACTCACACACTCGTGTGCATCATAGAATATAATATATGTGCGCCCACTATACTCTCACTCTTACTTTTTGAAGGTTTAAGTTTATAATCCGACGTTGAGATCACCAAACTCGCGTATTTCGATTTGTTTTTTTTTTGTACGTATGTAGATCACCCTAAAGATTAAACCTTTATACTGTAGACTATAGACCATTGAGGGATTATCATTGAATATATATATATATATATATATAGGTATAGGTTTATAAATTATATTCTTATATAGATAACATGGGTGATAACTCGTTTTGAAATTAAATTCGATTAACTCTTTGATACGAAAACATTGTAAACACTAAGCGTATATTGTTTATTAAAAAAAATAAAATAATACTGATGAAATTATTAAATTCAATATGCGTTGATCATCATTTTTTGCCATATTCGTAAACTTATTATTGATATTATTATTATTTGTATAATAATTAATATTAAATTCACAGAATATTATCTTTGGTTAGGTTATAGCTTATATAGGTATGTATAAGCATGTTAGTATGTATATGGATATGGATTGTATCATAGGCGTAATCTCGGGGGTGCAAAGGGATGCACTTGCACCCCCTGGAATTGTTGAGGGGGTGCAAAACTATCATTTTGCACCCCCTAAATTTTCTATATTTATAATGTATAATTTTGCCAATTTTTTAAATATTTATAAAATAATGTTAACGTTATTAGACATTATTAGTAACACCTATAAGTTTTATAATCATGAACTTCAAATAGAACTAAAAATCTTTATTAGAATATTCAAATCTAAACAAACTAACTCAAATAATAGTGTATTTTAAAACAAATTACTAATTAGATTATATGAAACAAGGTGAAATTAAAAATAGGTGTCCTTTATTATCTGAAATTTTAACACTATTTATGACAATACCTACAAACACTATCATCTTGTAAACGAAGTTTTTCCTGATTACGAAGGCTTAAAACTTACCTCAGAACAACTGTGGGACAAGAATGGCTGTCTGATATAGCTATGTTACAACTTACAAATTGATAGAAATCGAGTTATAGATTCTGAAATAAATTGTAATCGACGAGTTCAATGCAGCAGCAACTGTACATGGTAGATGCTTAAGTTTAATTTAATTTTGTTAATTAATATGTATTAATATTATATCAATGTAATAAATTACAGTGTCTACTAATTATTTTAATTTATATAATAAAATGTATTTACTTCATATTATTAATGATAATACTAAATTGTGTATACAATTTTGAATTTTGATCGAGGAACTGGTATTGAAAAAGTAGTAAATAAATGTTCAAGCGGTACCTATTTTGCAATTTTGTAGAAAGTTTGTAACTTTCCTGATTAGTTTTGCACCCCCTGAATTTTAGCGAAATTACGCCTATGGATTGTATATTTACAATGTTTAAGGGCGAGGGGCTTCATAAATAAACATAGGTAATAGTTAAAAAAGACAAATAAAATTTACCTTGATCTAATAATAAAATCAGTATTTATATTTTATATAGGTACATTTCGATAACATTTTTTTATAAATTACTTTTTTTTTTTAATTTTATTAGAACAAAAAAAGAGGTGGACCCCTCTGCTGTACAGTAGTTGTCAATCATATTGTTGTAATGGTTGTGTTATATTTGAATTCAACGAAAAACGATTCTGAACGGAGACGTTGTAGTTGTGTCAGCTTATTATACTTGTATAAATAATCAAATTTAATAGTTAAAAAAGGTGCTCTGATTTGGGCATTTAAAAAAGTTAATCTGATCATTACTCAAATTGTTTTAAAAATATTATTACAATACAAAAATAAAAAGGTGCTCTACTGTACAGTAGGTTACAAGGGGATCACTGTATAATGGATGGTATTAAATTTGAATTCAATGATAATATCATTGCACTTATAACTTATAAGAAAAACGATTCTGAGCGGAGACGGTATGTCAGTCTAGGTTTAAGACATATTATATACATATCTATGGTATTAAAAAAAATTGACTTATAAAGGTACCTATAATAAATTCCAAATTAATCATATCACAATATCCATTAGGTACTTATAACGCGTTATACATCAACAACAAACCGTGATATATCATAGATATAAAATAGTGTACTTTAGAAGTTTACAAGTACCCAAGAATAATAGTATACAATCACAACAAAATAACTAAAATAGTTATTCTAGGTTTTTTATTATGTAATTTTGTCCAAATTTGAACTTAAAATGACTATAAAAATAAAATTTGCTTATGTATTTTTATTTTTTTTGGTAACAGAATCAACTACTTATGTGGAATCTTGTTTTAAATTTTCAATCCTTAGATATAAAAGTTGAACATTTTATACGTTTTTAACAACAAAATAATTATTCGATTTTAAATTTGATAAATTTTGTCAAAATTCGATCTTTAAATGCTTAAAAAAAAAATTGTGCCTTTGTATTTTCAATATTTTTCAACTGATTTTGTAACAATATATCAGGAGCCTTGTATTAAATTTTTACACTTTTTGGCCCAACAGATAATACTTTATTGATATTAATTGAAAAAAAAACTAAAAAAAATTGACAACTGACAATGTCCGTTAACAGCTCAAAAAGAGTCAAAATTATGGTGTATAGGAAATGCTAATAAAACATTCAGTGAAATTTTCAAGTATCTTCAGTCATTCGTTTTTTAATGGCAACAAAATAAGAAAATCGTTACATGAAAAATCGAGTGAATATCAAATGTTTTAAAAATATGAATTTCAAGTGCTCATAAAAATTTAATTTGGGTTTCTTGTAAACATTTTTTTTTTTGATAAAGGTAGACAAACTTATGGGGAATCTCGTATTACATTTTCAAATCTTAGATTTAAAAAGAAAATTATTTATGAATTTTCAACTCGCAATAATTTTCAAATTTTCACCATTTTGACGTATTTTGTCAATATTTGAACTTCAAATGCTTATAATAAAAAATTGTTACTCGTGATCGACTGTTTGTCGACCCCTGCTACATAATATAATATAATATTAATCAATCCAGTCAGTATGATGGTGTGAATGTGTGATACTCCATAGTCCATACTCTAAACAGGCTAAACTACTTCATCCTTATATACTAATAATTAATTGTATTTTTTTTGTAAATCTAATAGTCCAGTCAAATTAGATCAAAAATCAACAAAGATCGGAAAAAATTCGCCCCCAACTGAATTTTGGTACACACTTAAAATGTACCTTCCCAATTGACATACTAAAAGTCCTGACGCCTAACCCCTGTGCGTATCTCTCCACCCCCCAAAAAGGGGTGAAATCTACCCTCCTACTATTTTTCTTATAACTCGTTAACCATTGAACTCACGACAAAAAAGTATAGGACCAAAATTAAAGACCGTAAAATTTACTATAAGAATATAATATTGTAATCACTACAATTTTAACGTAGTAGTTTTAAGTAAACTTTTTTTAAAAAAAAAACTGATTTTTTTTTTTTAAATTTTTTTTTAAATTTTTTTTTAGCCAAAATTTATAGTTTTAAACCAAAATGACCTAGAAGAAAAATGATAGCCCTTTGTTTTTACATAATATACTTTTTTTTATTTTTTTTTATATTCATTACCATAAGATTTAAGGTGGTTGTTATGTACGATGCGGCGGTGTTATATCTGTACGGTTGATAATACGAACCAAGTTCGAACATAATGTAAAAATTCACCGAAAGCTGAATATTGGCATACACCTACTATATACTTCATTAATGATCATACTTAAAGTTCTGATGCTTACCCTTCGTGCTTACCCTTCTAACCCCCCCCCCCCCCCCGTCTTCAAAAGGGTGGTTTTACAATGCTTTTACTTATAAATCACTATCCTTGGAACTGACGACCAAAATATACAGAACTAAAATTAAAGACTATTACATTTACCATAATATTATAATATTTTGCATACTTAAATGTTTACAAGATAAGTTCAGTTATAAATACAACTTTTATGAAATGTCTTTACAGGGACAATATGTTTATTTACAATATTATTATTTATTAGATTATTATACTAGTAGGTACTACTTAATTCTAGAATTTTTACAGAAAACATTAAAAAAAATTTACAATACCATATTATTTACACTAAGTACCAACATTTTTATTTTATTTGGTTCCGGGTGAATGTTGTTTTGCCTGTAACCAAAAAAAAATTGAACGTTATTTAGTATTATAGTTTACAATTATTATATAATATATAAATTTAAAGTAAATTCATACCTAATTAATTAAGTGGTGCAGTTTTGCACAGCGGTCTTTTTGCATATGTGTGTCTATATATCCATTTCTTCATCTGGTTATTCGTTGTCTTCGTCTATGCTAGTGGTCCATTGTCCATCTTTATACAACTCCACGTCGTCGTCGTCGTCATCATCACAAATTAGTTGCTGGTTTAAACACGATGTGCCTTGACAATTTTTACATATTATGGAACATCGCATTCCCGCTTTTTTACAGCCACAATTTTTCTCGCATGATTTAGTGCAAGCACAACTTATAACCGATAGAAGGGAGTCTGTTGCTGGTGGTTTCTTTGTAAAGATCGGTATTATTTTTTTATCTACTTTTTCCCAGCCCCAGTCTAACGGATTAAGTATTTTCCCACGCCAAAGTTGTACTTGTAAAATAACCCTAAACAAATTCTGCTTTGCTGAATCGACTGTTGGAGGGAGTCGAGAAAGTTTGGCTTCTTTTTTGCTGGAAGCCCCTGTTTTTCGGAATACATCATACCTGTGACAATTCAATGTATTAGTGTTTGCTGGTGCTTTAAATAATTTTAACAAGTACTTTTCTCCCGCACTCAAAATTTCCTCATGTGTAGCTGATTCATTGATAAAAACTAATAATGAATAGTGTAGTTCTGGATGTGCTTGAACTGTTTTTAAATGTATAATTTTCCCTTGTTGAAAGATAGCTGACGTTGTATCACACCCACCAATTGCATGTACAAACAAAAAATAAGGAAGTTCAACTTTAAATTGTAGCCGTAAATGTTTTATAGAGTATGATCTAGTTTCCGTACTTCCTTTGCCTGGTTTTTTAAAAATAATCTGCGAATCATCTGGAGTTAACGTCAATAAAAGTATGATCAAATCTACGTCCTCTCCAATGACCACAACTTTTGTGTTATAATTTGATTTTTGTATTGCCGTATGTACAATAAGTGTGTCAGCATCGTCTTCTGCTTGTAATACGTAAATACCTGACTTCAATAATTTCCCTGTCAACATATTGATATCAGCCTCAACTTATTTTTGTCATTTGATAGAAATGATTCTTGCGAAATAGTTATGTCCATCGTCTCTTCGATCAATACCCAAGGATAGTGATTTATAAGTAAAAGCATTGTAAAACCACCCTTTTGAAGGCGGGGGGGGGGGGTTAGAAGGGTAAGCATCAGAACTTTAAGTATGATCATTAATGAAGTATATAGTAGGTGTATGCCAATATTCAGCTTTCGGTGAATTTTTACATTATGTTCGAACTTGGTTCGTATTATCAACCGTACAGATATAACACCGCCGCATCGTACATAACAACCACCTTAAATCTTATGGTAATGAATATAAAAAAAAATAAAAAAAAGTATATTATGTAAAAACAAAGGGCTATCATTTTTCTTCTAGGTCATTTTGGTTTAAAACTATAAATTTTGGCTAAAAAAAAATTAAAAAAAAAATTAAAAAAAAAAAATTCAGTTTTTTTTTAAAAAAAAGTTTACTTAAAACTACTACGTTAAAATTGTAGTGATTACAATATTATATTCTTATAGTAAATTTTACGGTCTTTAATTTTGGTCCTATACTTTTTTGTCGTGAGTTCAATGGTTAACGAGTTATAAGAAAAATAGTAGGAGGGTAGATTTCACCCCTTTTTGGGGGGTGGAGAGATACGCACAGGGGTTAGGCGTCAGGACTTTTAGTATGTCAATTGGGAAGGTACATTTTAAGTGTGTACCAAAATTCAGTTGGGGGCGAATTTTTTCCGATCTTTTTCCTAATTTGACTGGACTATAATAGGTATACACTATACATACATTGTTTATGTTATTTAATGGGCGAAAAAGTGTGAATATTGAAAGAGCAACTAGCAACACGCGCTTGCACGTGGCTTAGCACGTGTCCCAATCGGTTGCACGTGTTACAGTTTAAATAAAATAACAATGTGCAGTAACTCATATTTATTTATTTATTTAAAAATAGCAATACATACCTATATAACCAAAAAATATAGTGGACAGTTGTAGGGTATACTCTAGTATAGTGGTCAGTGGATTAAAATATTCAATCAAAATTAAATTAATGAAAATAATAAGTACACTGTATGGACATATTATTTTATTATGTAGGTATGGACATCATTTTTAAAATATTTTTACTTGTAAACTAATTAAGTTTATATTGTATTTATGATGTATTATCTACGTATACATAAGCCTGGTGGTAGCCGTACCTAGGTATATATAATATACTTATTACAAACTAAATAATATGATTAAATAGGGATTTATAGTTTATTTTTATATAATTATAATAGTAATATAATAATTTATAATAATATATAACTCACACATAACTACATAAGTATGACAAAATTCATCGTACTTATATTCCGAACAGCGTGTATGACGACGTGACGTGACGCTTAAGAACAGCAAGCGAATCATTGATTTGTTTTCTGCTGTTACCCCTCTGGGAAAGATAGCACCTGTTTACGAACACACAAAATGTATAGTGTATAGCATATAGTAAAGAGAGAGCTGAGTTCGATGTTAAACAAATGCGTCTGTTTGTTGAGTATAGTTTTCAAATTTTAAAAGTGTAAAATTATGTACCTACTATATTATTATTTAAACTAAAATTCAAGCGATAGTGTATATTATGCCAAGACAAATAGTTAAATTATATGATTTGGAATTATTAAATATTCGATTTTTTATAACTTTGAGTTCAATCAGAGATGGTAAATTTTAAATTATATAGAGTAAAGAAAAGTAGGATATAGTATAGATACCTATGAACTATGATCAGTGGCGCATTTAGAATATATGCGCCCCGGGGCGAAATTATTTTATTGCCCCCCCCCCCTTCTGGTCGCTACTCATTACAACCTCAGACCTACCATAGGGTTTAACAGTATACAATTTCAAAAGGTTTATTCAATGAAAAAATCATACCAAATGCTTAATGACATAAGTCAATTTTTATTTATTTTATTGAACAGTTTAATTACAATTTTTTTCTTGCCTGTTGGTTTTCAAATTCATCAATAATGTCATTATATTGGAGTTCATTTGTCAACTTGGATTCTATATTGAGCATGGCTAAGGAGTTTAACCGTTCCATTCCAATTGTAGACCGTAGATAATTTTTGACTCTTTTAAGAGCAGAAAATGATCTCTCTGCAGAACAATTGCTAGATGGAGTACATAATAGCATCCTAAGAGCTATGTCTACATATGGATAAAGTTCAGTTAGGTTATTCACTTTTATAAAAGTCAACGAATCCTGAGCGGTCCCTGGGACTATTTTCTTCATTTTTTTTAAACTTAGTATGTGTGCTCTGAAGTGGACACATTCATTTGGAAAAGTTTTCCCAAGATCATCCTTATATATTTGCTGTAGAACTGCAGCCTTTTCTCTTACCTCCACAGTAGTAATTTCCGTAATAAAACCACAAAAATTGAGTATATGTGTTTACACCTTACAAGGGCTACACCACATAATATGACATAATGACGTATTATATAAAAATTATACCTTCAATTTTGAATTCTAAACGGCTTGAATTCGTTTAGTAATAAATAATAATTCGTTTTATACGTTATCAGTCGACAATCATACATTAATATCACAATATCTGCACATTTAACTCAAAATGATTTGATACGATAATCAGTTATCACAAAATCATTATCATAAAATATTATACCTTATACAATTTATACACGTTAAACAATGTTATATTATATTTTGTAATACAAAAAAAAAATAAAAAATACACTCGATAAAACTGCCGCCCCTAAAACTCTTAAAAATTTGCCGCCGGGGGCATTTGCCCCCTTCGCCCCCCCCTAAATGCGCCACTGACTATGATGTGGTAGAAAATGTCATGTTTAATATTAATAGTTGTTTGCAAATTTTGGAACAAATGCATGCACTTCACCATGCCCATCATGAATTTAATTTTTTTAATTTTAAGACGTGTTTTATTTAATGCTGTTTTTGAAACTGTTTGAATTTTTTTTTCAGAAACCGCTATTTTTAAAGAAGTCATGACAAAAAATCTTCAAAAAATTTGAGTCTAACATTTAAAAAAAAAAGGCCTTGTATTTGGCAATTTGGCACTCTCTAGCTTTGCGCTGTTGGTACGCTCCGCAAACCATAAATATACCTCGATTTGTTATGGAAAACCACGTCGAGTGAATCTTGAAAAATAACTTAAAACAATTGCCACAGTAAAGTATGATATTGGGAATTGAACCCCAAACCCTCATTTAAAAATGCACCAAACAACATGAGCATTTTTATCATAACTTCTTTAATAATGGTTTCCGCAAAAAAATCAAAAAGTTTCAAAATAAGCTTTTAGAACTAATTTATTTACTAGCACACAATCGAATTGTTGTGAAAGCTGATTAGCTGAAATCAAATTCAACTTAAAACATTAAACTTAAAAATAATTAGTTTGATGTATAAGTGTAATAATCAAAAATACAAAAAAAAAAAACGTTTACTTTTTACTTTTTATATACTTACTTCCATAAATTTTAAACATTAATTAGAACTTAGAAGCATTATAAGTGTAAAGGGTTCTTGTATATTAAATAATCAAATTTTTAACAATACAATTTTATTCTATGATCTAACTACTCATATATAAGCAACTAATTACATACAACATTAATTTAAAATTACATTATGCATACATTTTATTTTAGCATTGAAGGAAATAAAGATGGACAATTTGGGGCCCAAAATTGTAAGTTGTACTTGGCCCATTAATTGGTAAATCAGGCCCTGGCATAAGTATATAGGTACTAGTGTCTATAAATCAGTTTATAGGAGGGTATAAACTATATCTTATATTCATATATTAGTATATTACCTACTTATTTATAAGACTGTCAAATACTCAAATTGACGGCGGCACCAACTATAGGTACATCTTGAATTTTAGATGAGCCGGTAAAGATTGTCTTTAATTAGGTGGTATAGTATTATTGTTTATAAATTGAGGGAATTATTGACTCTTTTTTTTTAATGATGAGATCTTATTAAAATCTAATTCAATGTTCATATTGATAGAGTTCTTTCATAATACAGGTAAAATTGAATGTGATTTTTTAATAGGTATTTCTTTAAGTTGTTTTCCTAAAGTAGTTAACGTGATCCTAGCAGATGGTTACAGGTTAGGCTTGAAATTAAGTAGAGTATATCTGTATATGGTATACCCAGTGACGGATTTAAGGATTTGGGGGGGGGCAGAGTTCCCCCCCCTTGGCCTATCATCTAGGTTAATAAATTGGGCCGTTTTTAAATACCTACCTATTTGTGTCGTAAAACTTGGATAAACCCAATGCCCCCTCAAAAAAAATTCTAGATCGACCACTGGCTATACCTGCAGTGACTTATTCCTACATGGTTTAATCTTTATTGTTACCTAGTTTGAATTTTCTTATATCGAGAGAAGCCGCGGAGGGATAGTGGCTATGGTTTAAATGCTCGGAATTGGACTTGATTACTTGATTAACAGATGAGAATCATCAATTATTTTTATCACGTTTAGTTTTCTTACTAAAGATTTTTTAGTTCTAATTATAGTTGTGGCTATCTTATAACATTCTATATTTACTATTACTATAATTTGTATACTCTTTATAATCTATGTATAAATATATAATATTTATAATATCTATATTTCCTATAATAGTTATTACATTAAATGTAGTCAATATTTTTATTTTTATTATAATTTTATTACGTATATGAAGTTGTTGGTTTATTTTAGCGTTAATATGAAATAATACAAATTACAAACTAAGTACATTTTTTGAAATAGGTATAATAAGAAATTTCAAGTTTTCATATTTTATTGTAGTAGACGCTCGACTCTTGCCTGAGATAGGTACATCGTACATGTAGGACTGCATCAGACTGCCACTGCATATATACTGGTGTAGAGGAGTTGCAAATTGGTGTACAGAGTACCTACAGACTTTTATAGTAATATAAATATATATAAATATATTTATCACATATCGTCGGAGTTTTGGACACAACATCACTGTAATACCTACTTAGGAAAATTGGATACAACATTTTTTTGTCAAGCTTTTTATTACTGTAAGGCTGAAGTTTTAATTTTTAAGTAGGTAAGTTATGAGCATTTTAAAATTCTATTTCGATTCAGTGGCGTAATTAAGAATTTGGTTTGGGGGGGGGGGATATACGTTATTAGCAAACATTAATGGTCATTACCAATACTTTGATAAAAATTTTAGCAGTAAAGAAAAAGTTTTGGGCGGGGATCTATCCCTCTCCCCCCCCCCCCCCCTTAATTACGCCCCTGAATCGTTTGTCCTACTCAGAATCTAAAATATTATAGCTTGGTACCTATAGGTAGAAATTGTTGGTTAATACTTATTATCAGCAGTGAATTGCAGAAAACTATACATTTTTACTATCAAATTTGTTTGTTTAGTTATCAAAAAATTAAAATCTATTGGTATATCTACTAATCTACTTATAAGTTATAACTTATAGGTATTTATTATTTTGTTTTGGTCTATTGTGGAATTGTATTCATAAGAATAACAAATCACGCATATTGCATATATATATATATATTAATATATTATGTAATAAATATAAATTAATATTATTCGGCTTTATCAGTCGACGGCGCGCTTAGTATCTGTCGCTATATTATAAGTAGAGCTCGGATTTCTATGCAATTGCATATTTTTGGATTTTTGTCAGTTATCTCCACGAATCATCATAATTTGAACCTAATGGTGACATTTTTTTTGCATATTTCTGCATATTTTAATGTTATTGCATATTGAAGTGAAAATTTAAGAAATGCATAAAATAATATTTTGTCAAGTAGAAAAATTAAAACTAAATTTTATAGACACTAATGCACTATAAATAATAATTTATATAAAGATAAAATAAATAATCGATTACGACGTAAACTTAATCGCTCTTATTGCTGTGTCAGTCGGTTAATACTAAAAAGTTTTAGTCATAAAAAAACTGGAAACTCAAAATATGACTTAACATCAACTTTACATACTCTTTTGCATATTTTTATTATTTTTACTGCATATTATATGGCATATTTCAATACTTTTTAGTGCATGAAAATCCGCGCTCTACTTATAAGATTATTATAGTGACATTTTTGTATAGGTCGCTAAAGACTAAAATATAAACCATATTGATTATCTATTTATACAAATAATGTGTAGTGTAGGTATACTATATATATATCCATATATGTATTGTATAACAGCTGTTGACTTGCATCCGAGTTACTGCAGCAGTGATCTTACTTACCTATAAATTATAATACCCATACACCGAATACGTCTGATAAACTCATAGCTGACCTAGCTGAGTTATACCAGCCGAATTCCGTAATTTTGTAATTTCTTATCAATATTTTTTTGGGCGACGCAAGTACCTAACAGCTAATGCGCAGCTTGCATATTATTATACATATTATTGCATGCTTACACGTTATAGGGTCACGAACTTATACTTGGGTGAAAGGAAGGGTGTATATTGGGGGCGGTGATGGGCGTGGTATAGCGACTACTCGTCCTTTAACTGGCACGCCTCGGTATATTGGATACTTGCAAGTTGATTCGACAGTCTCTGCAGCAACGTCCGGGCATTCGAATGTGTTTGCTCGCGTCTCGTCTAGCCGTGCAGTGTACACACATAGGTATATACTATTTATAATATAAGTAACGATTTGAATATACCGTCCACCCGTTCACTATACCCAACGATGGACCATCATCACCATCATTATCAATTGAACCACCATGGTACGGCGCACCATTATCACGCACCGCCGTACACAAGAGACTATTTCCTGTACGAGTACTCTTCTGGTTCCGAGTCCGATGGCACGAGCTCGCTGAACAGTGACTGTGATTCCGGCAATTGTGGTAAGTGTATATAGCTATCTACACAATACACATAGCACAGTATTAAACTAAATATAATTATATTTATTTTAAATGTACTAAAAAAAATGTATACTTTTATTACATCCCCGAATTAATAACAAAATACAAGTGTAAATCTAGGTATTCAAAATCAACACATGTTTGTGTTTTGTACAGTTTTGCATAGTATTATTAAAAAAATTCTAAGAAAATAAAGCTGCGAGCTCATTATAAGGTATAGATGATGAGCAGAGAATATCCCAAGTGATGTGCAGCGTTTTTACTTTTTACCTTTTCTCTCACCCGACTATTCGCAGCCTTACCGACAAGACGACAAATAATATTCAATAACTTTAATAGGTAGTTGAATGCATCCGAAATTAATAGTCAGATTATAGTCTGTACTCTGTTCATCTTAGCACTCTAAAAGTTTGGCCAAACATAGCTAAAAACGGATGTTATTGCTTCCACTAAGGACAAGGTGGCGTATTCATATTAAAAATTTTAGTTGCGTAAAGATAATTTGTAATCAAACAGAAATAGATTTATTTTTCAAGGATAGGTAAATAGGATATAGTATAATATAATATATAATATAGTATATGGATTACAAATACAAAATAAATATATATTATAATATCATGTATACATATATGTAGTATATGACGTATATAATAAAACAATTATCTAAAAACATCGGTAGGTACTGAAAGACATTTTGTTGAATATTTTATAGTTCAAGGGTGGCCACAACGAGCCTCGAGAGTCACATGTGACTCTTGAGTCAGTTTCGTAAAACCCTAAGTTATTTCTATAAATAAATAAATGTTCCTTCATTTGTTTTAAAATAAAAATTCTATCTTCATTTTATAAACATCTCTTACAAACAAAAGTATACTAAAGACTACAGTATGGCTCGCTTCGAATTAGCTTCATAAATTTGCGGCTCTCAAAATTAAGATTAGTGGCCACAAAATTTGTATCAATAATTCCGAAACATAAAAAACTTAATGAAGTAATGGATTATTTGACAGAAAATTTAATTAATTCTGAAGCAAAATGTCCACATGAGCTGAAATTACAAGTAGGTATATAGTTTTGGCAAGACAAGAAATTCATGTAAAATATTCCATTCCAAGTAATCAAGTAGGTGCAATTCTTCAATTATATACATACCGTCTAAATATTTATATAGGTGCATTTTTAGAAATATTTAAAAAATGTCGAATTGAACCTACAACAGCAAACCGAAAGGCCACACAGCTGACAAAAATAAAATAAAAAGAAAGTACCCATGTAGTCATAAAAAAGTCATTGTAAAAAAAATAATATAATTTCTTGGGACACATTTTTGGGTGATAGGCACCTTATTATTCCGGACGCACTTGGGACATTAAATTAGGGTAATCTACGCAACGTTGCTACACATCATACCCGTTGGCCATTATCTATATACCTATAAATAAATGAATGTTTGTCTGTCCTTTATGTATTCCTAAACAACTGAACCGATTTTGATAACAAGTTTTGTGTGTATTGAGTGGTTCCTGTGATGATTTAGATTCACAATTGGACCCGGGGTAGTCCAAACCTAGGAGGTGCTCAAACAGGGATTCTGAGATTTATGATAGAAATTTTTGTTTATAAATGGTTGCTATTGTTTTTAGGAGAGATAATTAGTATAAACTAGTATTTATTATTTTATTAGTGGTCATTGGTTAATCGAACAGATCAGGTACAAGCATGCGCGTCAAATTGAATTTTTGCACATAGGTAGATTGCCTACCTGATAAAAAACTGATCGCATAATCACAAGCAAATCTCACGGACAACACCGGTTGGGATGGCTATAAATTATAACTTAAAATATAATATAATTTACACTTAAAAAGACATTGCTTCCACAGCGTGTTACACCCAAAAGGAGTTGAGCAATCACAAAAACCTAGCAATAGCTAAGCATTTAAGTGTCATGACAATAATGCCGCTAGTATAATAATAAATACTTTTTATAAATCAATCAATAATTTTATTAAAAAATGAAATACTTACAGATATGTATAACAATACAATTTAAATCACAACTGAATAAATTACATACAAAATAAATTAAAACACTCAGTGCAAAAATCATATACAGTAGACGCCGCTTATAAGACTCACGGATATAAGGTTCAGTCGCTTATTAGACTCAAAATCGTCTGGAACGGTCCGGACGTATCCAAATACATTAAAAAAAATCGGTTATAAGACTCAACACTTCGGTTATAAGACTCAAATTTCGTAAAATAAATAGTAGAAAATAAACTTTTTTCATTTTTGGTTATAATTTAGAAATAAATTGGTATTGAAAAATTAAATAATATTCGTGTTGATTATTTCTAGTTTCTGGTGGTACCTTAATATAACGTATAATAAAAATAAATAATAAAATAATAAAAATAAATAATAAATACATTATAATATGTACATACATCCTTTATTATTTTTTATAATATTTTTATATGTAATATTTACCTATTATAATTTTAGTTTTTTTTTTTATCAGGATTATTAAATGTATTCAGTAATAAAGTATGTAATATGTAAAATGTGGTTAAGTATTAAAATCAAAGCAAAATATGTAGTAAAATAAAATTTATAAATGCGTAATTATTTTTTTTATTTCCACTTCGCCTATAAGATTCATTCGGTTATAAGACTCACTTTGTGCTGGTCCCAAAGTGAGTCTTATAAGCGGCGTCTACTGTAATTAAATACAAAATATCCATATATTACACATATTTATAATAGTACCTACTGGCTACTACCTACTTAAATAATATTAATATATGGGAAATCCTAAACGACTTACATACCGCTTAATTTTTGACACAAAATAAGATAACTATAATAAGAATTATACAATGTATCTTAGACTCACTCAAGATGTATTGATAATATTTATTATATATTATAAAACATCGTTTTTGTTTTATTGTGCAGTATGGAAATGTATAGCAATTAAAACAATTTAAGTTTTATAACTCTATTCCAATTTATGTATGATAAAAATATAAAATACATGTTTATAAGTATAAAAAGCCTCTCTGCTGTACAGTAGGTTACAAGTGGGTCACTGTAGTCTGTAATGGATGGTGTTAAATTTGAATTCAATGATATAAAATCATTGTATAAGAAAAACGATTCTGAGCGAAAACGGTGAACGGTCAGTCAGCCTATGATATTACAAAGTATATTTGATGATATTATTGTGAACTAAGTAATTTATATAAAACCTATTTACGTGGAACCTTGTTTTAAACTTTCAATCTTTAGCTATAAAAGTTAAACATTTTATAAATCAAAATTCGAACTTTAAATGCTTATAAAAAAAGGTTGTGCTTATGTATTTTTAATATTTTTCAGCTGCTATTGTAACAAAATAACAGGGGCCTTGCATTCAATTTTCACTCTTTTTCCCCCTACAAATTACATTTTATAAATATTTATAGAAAAAAAAAAATTGAAAACTGACAATATCCTTAAACAACTTAAAAAGAGTCAAATTATTTTCAAAATGTTATCGTGTATAGAAAATGCTAATATTAACATTCAGTTAAATTTTCTCAAGTATCACAGTCATTCGTTTTTTAATTACAACAAAATAAGAAAATCGTTACATGAGAAATCGAGTGAATATCAAATGTTGTAAAAATATGAATTTCAAAAGCTCATAAAAATTTAATTTGACTTTCTTGTAGACATTTTTTTTTTTGATAAAGGTAGACAAATATATGAGGAATCTTGTATTACATTTTCAAATCTTAGATTAAAAAAGAAAATTTTTTATGAATTTCTAACACAAAATAATTTGGAAATTTTTGTCATTTTTACGTATTTTATCAATATTTGAACTTTAAATGCTTATAAAAAATAATTGTGACTATAGATTTTTAATATTTTTCATCTGTCTTTGAAACAATAAATTAGGAGCCTTTTATTAAATTTTTAAGCTTTTGTACCCAACAAATAAAATTTTATTAATATTTATAGAAAAAAAAAACTAAAAAAATGGAAACTGAAAATGTCCGTAAACAGCTAAAAATAATTAAAAATGTTATGGTCAATAAAAAATTTGAATATAAACATTTAGTCAAAATTTAAAGTACCTACAGTCATTTGTTTAAGAGTTGCACCAAAAACTAAAATTGATTTTCTCGAAAACAGATTTTGCTTAAAAATTCCCGTTTTTTCTTAATTTTTCTTTTGTTTTTCACGGCGCTATTGAAAACTATTGGGAAAATTTTACTTTTGACTCCCCCAAAGTACCAACTAGATTCACTTTCCTATTAGAAAAGATACTGTTGAAGAAAATCCAAGCACTTTTACTGTCCTAAAAGGTGATGCCAGACATAAAAAAAAAATAAATAAACAAATATCATTGTAAGATCAATACATTCATCGTTCCACTCAGAATCTAAAAGCTTGAAAATGTAAGAAAAATCACACCTCAAATGTTGCTCTTACAGGCTACAGCTCTTAAAATTTATCGAAAAACCACAGTTACAATTTTGTATATGTCTGAAGTTCAAGTGTCGACAAAATTCGTCAAAACCATGAAAACATGTAAATTGTTATTTAAGTTAAATGCATTCAACTTTTAGTTTTAATGCTTAAGGTTTGAAAATTGAATTCATAACTAGTTTTCATAAGTTTTAATTACTGGAATTGAAAAAAAAGCTTACCGTGAAACCATATTTTACTTTTTAAGCCCTTCTTTGAAGTTAAAAATATTTTGTTGACGAAATTGTGTATAAAAACTTAGAACAATGATTTATGCTTAAATTATTTTTGATATTTTCTTTAAGGGGCCTGGTCTCGATTTTTCAAATTTTCCGCAATTCTATAAAATTTGAAAATTAAATTTTATATTTTAGTTGCCACCTCAATTATAAGACTTTTCCACTAATCTACTACCCAATACCTATTTAGGGGGGGTTGATAGGGTGTATTATATCGGTCAAAACACAGTTTACAGGAAAAACTCTCACACCTCGTAGATTGGTCCGATTTCCGTAATTTTTTTTTGTTAGATAGAAGAATATTTTTTACAGGGCGCATTGGACTTTGATTTTTGATTACGTTGCTAAAAATAAATAATAATACAAAAACTAAAAAGTTGTAAAAATGGATTAAATTCAAACTTGTAATATAAGATTTCGAAAAATAATTTTGAAAATCCAATGCGCCCTGCAATACGTCTCTCTCTATTTAACAAAAAAAAAATTACGGAAATCGGACCAATCTACAAAGCGTGAGAGTTTTTCCTGTAAGGCATGTTTTTGAGCAAAAAAACAGGTCGCGACCAGGCCCTTAAAATGTTCTTTCCATGCATTTTTCAGTTGGTTCTGGTCGCAAGAAGAGTTCACGGTGTCACAGGCAAAAGACACAGCAGCGCCAAGCAGCTAACTTGCGTGAAAGGCGACGCATGCAGAGCATCAATGAAGCATTCGAAGGGCTTCGGGCGCACATACCCACATTGCCGTATGAGAAGCGCTTGTCCAAAGTGGATACCCTGAAGTTGGCCATCGGGTACATAAACTTCCTGTCAGAGTTGACCCGTGGCACAGGGCCGACAGGAAATGGCGTCACATCTTTGAACGTGGCCAAACTTACGACGATCGCAGGTCGCCTGCATAGACCACCGGCACAGATCAAAGAGCAACCCGTCAAGAAGTTTATTGTCAGAGGTATAATATACACTGCTATAGTATAACTAACCAACATTTTCAATTTTATCACAGTGAAAGAACTAACATATCTAATTATTAGTCGCGTTACGTTTTAAGTTTTAACTTAAAGCTTTTGTACCGCTGTGTAGGTACCTACTATTATGTAGGTATAGGTACCTATCTATATGGCTATATGCCAATAGCGTAAACGTAACTTAATTTGTAGTGATGAAGAGAAATATGTAGGTACCTGCATAACTTAATTTTCTCAATACCATTCAAATCTAAAATCCATTTTTCATATACCTAATAGAATAAAAATAATTAATGTTTTACTTAAAAACTTTATTGTCGTAATTCATTAATACACCTCTTATATTTAAGTATATGTGAGTATAAATTTTAAAAAGGTGGGCAAGTGGGTGTCGCTCAGCTGTACAGTAGGTTACAAGTGGGTCACTGTATAATGGATGGTATTAAATTTGAATTCAATGATATAATATCATTGTATAAGAAAAACGATTCTGAGCGGTGACGGTATGTCAGTATATGTATAAGACATATTATATACATATCTATGGTATTAAACAAAAAATTGACCTATAATAAATTCCAAATTAATCATATCACAATATCCATTAGATACTTATAACAGTTATAACGCGTTATACATCAACAAAAACCGTGATACTGTCATAGATATATAATAGTACACTTTAGAAGTTTCAAGTACCCACGAATAATATTATTCAATCACAACAAAATAACTAAAATCGTAATTCTTGGTTTAAATATGAAATTTTGTCTAAATTTGAAATTAAAATGTCTGTAAAAAATAAGTGTGTTTATATATTTTTTAGATTTTTTGGTTACAGTATAAATTATTTAAGAGAATCTTTGTTTTAAATTTTCAACTCTTAGTTATAAAAACTGAACATTTTATAATTTTTTAATTCCATCGATTGATAATTTTTGAGATTTTGATAAATTTTGTCAAAATTCCATATTTAAATGCTTATAAAAAAAAACCGTGCCTATGTATTTTTAATATTTTTCAACTGATATTGTAACAATATATCAGGAGCCTTGTATTAAATTTTTACACTTTTCGGCCCAACAGATAAAACTTTATTGATATTTATAGAAAAAAAACTAAAAAAAATTGAAAGCTGTAAATGTCCATAAACAGCTCAAAAAGAGTCAAAATATTTTCAAAATTATATGGTGTACAGGAAATGCTAATATAAACATTCAGTGAAATTTTCATGTATCTACAGTTATTCGTTTTTGAATTACAACAAAATAAGGAAATCGCTACATGAGAAATCGAGTGAAAATCCAATGTTGTAAAAATTTGAATTTCAAACGCTCATAAAAATTTAATTTGACTGTCCGGTAGAGATTTTTTTATTGATAAAGGTAGATAATCTTATAAGGAATCTTGTGTTTCATTTTCAAATCTTAGATTTAAAAAGAAAAATTTTTACGAATTCTTAACTCAAAATAATTTGCTAATTTTCGTGATTTTTCCATATTTTGTCAATTTTTGAACTTTAAATGCTTATAAAAAAAAATTGTGACTAAGGATTTTTAATATTTTTCATCTGCCTTTGAAACAACATATTAGGAGCCTTCTATTAAATTTTCAAGCTTTCGCAACCAACAAATAAAATTTTATTGATATTTATAGAAAAAAAACTAAAAAAAAATGAAAAATAAAAATGTCCCTAAACAGTTCAAAATAAATCAAAATATTTTGAAAATGTTATCGTGTATAGAAAATGCAAATATAAACAACCAGTGAAAATTTCATGTATCTACGGTCATTTGTTTTAAAGTTACACCAATAACCAAATTCGATTTTTTGGAAAATCGATTTTGCGTAAAAATTCCCGTTTTTCCTTAATTTTTATGTTGTTTTTCCCGGCGCTTGTGAAAACTACTGGAAAATGTTTACTTTTGACCCCCCAAAGTACCAACTAGATTCACTTTCCTATCAGAAAAGGTACTATTGAAGAAAATCGAAGCACTTTTACTGTCCCAAAACGTGATGACAGACACAAAAATATAAATAAAAATATAAAAATATAAAAATATAAAAATATAAAAATATAAAAACATACATCATTGTAAAACCAATACATTCATCGCTCCGCTCAGAATCTAAAATTTGATAACATTTTTATTTCAAACTTATAGTTTTTGCATTCTCTTTTGTCTTATTCCTTTCGATAGATCGTAGATCAAATACTTAAGTCTTAAATTCATCAATTACTTGGTGTCTTGTCCATAAATTACTATATTAGTTGAAATGCTGGATTTATTTGTTGCTTTTTTGAAAAAGTTGTATAATATTATTGCTAACTAAGCTGTTCTTAAAATTATCATTATTTGATAACAGTAAATATCTAAATTACTTATATCTAAATGCATGTTATAAACATGACCATAATAATCATAGTATATAGACCTTCATGAATAGGATATATTTTGTGATAAATACTGATATACAATATATATTTTAGATTTATTTTACTGGTATGTGGTGGTGTATTGAACAATAGTTTTATCGACATATTAGATATAGGTAGGTACCTATATAGGGTATATCGGTATATATCAGTGGAGAAAAAGCGTTTGGTATAAGACATTTACAAATTAAAATATAATATTAGCAAGGGCTTGAAGGAGATTCGAGCTGTGAAAAGGCACAGGATCCCGCGCATTGAAAGGCCCGGCTGACCGCGGCGTGTTGTAAAAATAAATTATCGGATATTAATTTAATACGGATTAAAAACGGATGGGTTTGTACGTTTTTACCAAGGTGTATCAATACACCTATTGGTTTTTACCCATCTTTCATAAACGGATAGTGGAACATATATAGTGTGACAGTGAGGCTCAACTCATTTATTCGTACCTGTGGATACGAAATAGACAAAACGCGTTCACGCAGTCTGAGTATAACTTGCTCAATATATTTTGGTTCTAGTGTAAAAATATCCATTATAATTTATAAATTTGAATTGGCACAATATTTCTGAGGGCAAGATGGTGCGTTTTTTTTCCAATATATCGTTATATCGTTTAGAAATAGCAAAGATTTCAACATTTTTAACTTTTCAGAATTAAATTTTTTTTTAAATTTTTTTATGAATTTGATATTGTATAAGAATTTGTAATTATAACTTATAAATTCTAATACTATAACAGTATAACATGACAACATGTGCTCTGATTTTTGGTAATAATGATTTTCTTTAATTATTTATATTTTACATCTATTATGTAGAATGATACTCTTTCAACTATTAAAAATAGGTAGTAGGTACTATATTATAGACACACCGGTTCGCGCATCGGCATACGTGACTGATTGCTGTACATAGCCGTAGTGGTGCCAGACCCCTTGAATAATTGGCGAATTGATCGGAAACAATAGTTACCGACCATATGCTGGGGGCCACAGTGGTGGTATGAGTTATGGGTGGGTCGTGGGTGAGTGGAGACTGGAGAGTCTGCTGTACCGATAACTTGTAGTGTGGTATAGTCATGTGCGGACATGACGTGTTTTCGTCCACCACCTCGTTTACTCAAGTCTTATTTTTAAGTCTTAATTTGAATATATATTATATAGTATAATATAGTTACTATATTATATAGTAATATAGTATATTATGGAAAATAGGTACCTAATTGGTGGTAGTGGTGCCTAGGTAATATTTTATTAATAATATCATTCAAGATTAATATTCATTATTCAATATAGGTAATAGGTAGTATAGGTACATGTGAAATTTCCTGTTTGAATTTAAATTGAAATCTTTTAATAATTCATCAATATTGAGGTTTTCTGTCAATTTTTATTAAAATTCTAATATTTTAATAAGGTCGAAATCCAATTATATGAAGAATGTCTCTATCGATTTTCGATTAATTAGGAAAATTTTGAGTCACTATAACCTCTAAGCTGCATCAAAATACTAAAACCGAAATTTCGCAAAGGTCGGCATTAACTATAGTTCAAATTTCAAAAGTTAATTTTTTAATTTCTTAACTCAATGACTTTAATTCGCATTTGAAATAACTTAGCTTTTCTCAGAATTAAACATCTATCAAGTTAATTTTTTTTTGTTTTAATGGGTTTATATGAAAATATTTATAAAATTAATCCAAAACATTTCTGTTATTTTTCTTGATAAAATAATTTTTTATAGTTTTGTGGATTAGATAGGCATAGTATTATATTAAATAAGTATTTGATATAAAAAAATAATATTTATTAAATTATTAATTGAGATGTGTTTATGTGTATAGTTTAAATATTTAATAAATATGTAAAGTAGAATAGGTATATACAGTCATACAGTACCTACACTGTACGTACAATAAACGTACATTACTATAAAAGTTCAATCTGTAATTATTTGTTCATATTGAATGACTTGAACTGTGTTCATAACTTTCAATCTCTACCTAAACTGCAGTTATTTCTAATAATGTGTTCATATATTATATTATTATGATTTATGACTATCCCGACTTATCAGTTATATATACGTATAGTATAATTAGTAAAATGAAAATCTATGGTTGAAAATAAAAAAAAATGTATATTTCAGGCGCGTTTGGAACTCCATATTCATTACACTCGTTGTCTTGGTCAAGGGCAAAAGAAAATTGTCCAAATAGCGCAGGAATAATGAGAGCAAAGTTATGGAGGCCTGAAGTAGGGTCACCGCGTAATTCTGGATCTACTTCAACCTCAACGAGTTCGACATCTTCAAGTAAAACCTAATCACTCAACATAAGATATAAGAGTATAAGACGACTACTAATTATAATGTATAGCTTATAAGTTACTTATGGCTTATACATAAGACATACGTCATATCATTGATCAAAATATATACCTATATGGATATATATATAAGTATACTTTAATCAATGGTTATATTATATTCTTTATGTCTCTTATTCAGTTGTTTTTATTCCTATTTAAACATTTGTATTATAGTATTAACTATATATTATTTTTTGTGTAGGTACCTACTCGTACCTACTTGTTTTATTATTGTTTAATATTGTTAGTTTATAGTTTGGTGTGTTTATTTTTTTTTCAATTAATAGTTTTAATCATCTATCTTTAAAATAAAATAATATATAATAATATTATCCTATAATATATAGTGTATGTAATTAACTATTTAACTAGCTATATAGATGGGTCAATCATTTATTGTAATATTATGATTATGATAGTGATCAATGTAGAGAAGATATCTTCTCTACATCGTGTGATGGCGTTATTATTAATATTCCTACGTGCAATTGATAGCCGGTAACTCCTAAGTTATAATAGGTATATAATAGGTATCGTTTTATAGTTTAACCATAGACCTATAGGCTATAAACTAGTTTATAGTTTCATAGTTGAACCATAGACCAAGTTCATAGGCACTGACATAAATAATATATATTATATACCTATTACATTTGAACTTTATTAACTCGAACTCTTTTGACTCGAAATCGCCTATACCTTGAACATTTTTCCGGTTCATAGAATTTCTTATTATTGTATTATCCTTGGATAACTCGAATTCTTGGATAGTTGGATTTGGATAACTCGAACTTTTTGGCCGGTCCCTTCAACTTCGTGTTGAGAGGACGTAGTCCGGTACCTACTACCTGTATGTGTTGTCTCCGTCTTACACACGTACGACATACCAAATGTTCGTTTACCAGTTTCAATAGTGTGCTGTTAGTTTCGATATTATAGAGTGAATTGACCTATTATAAAATTGAAAGGTAAGATTATTATCTAGGCGTTTGTTGAAATTATTATTTTTAAGGGGATTCGATACTGTAATTTTCTGTTTTTGTCTAACACTCGTGATACATAGTATTTTAGACGGGTTTTTTGCCAAACATACCAATTGATCCAATGAAGTGGTATAAGAATTCTAAAACAGATTTGAATTTGTCCTCAATTCTACTTGTCACTTGAAATCGACTTTCCCACATTTTTGATTTTTTTTAACTTCTCCGAAAATTGAAATACAACAATTTTTAAATGTTCTTTTTTAATATGACATTTTTAGGAATTTGGGGGATAATATCAAAAATGTGCAGAAGTTAATTTCAAGTAGACTTAACGACATACATATATCATATATGTATATTATGATCTAAGGGTCAATGGGAAAAGCACAATATAGATAAAACACTTTGTTATCTATATCTTAGGGGAAAAGTATAGAGTGCACATAACTTTATTATTTTTACCTGTAATTGCTGGCGTAATTGTTACATATAAACCATGTGACATGTGTTATGACTTATAAGCACATGGACGGATATAATACCAGACACCTGCCCTGTATGATAAAATAATATGTCCTATTGGGAGGGAAGAATGAAAAACGTAAACTCCCGTTCGTTTCTAGTTCCGAATAGGGCCACTTGATTATAAAATTATAATTATTACGTTTTAAAACATTATAAAATATATTTTATTAATTCGCATAGTACTATGCTATAATATAAATATATAATATTATAATGATTCAAGGCGTTTACAACTATTAAACTGAAAGCAATATAGTCGAATCCGCTTAATTGGGACACATCGGGCGGTGACCTATATTTGTCCCCATTATCCTGACTGTCCCGATTAACCGAAGAATTCTACATGCAATACATTCATTCGGGACTGTCATTAATGTCCCCATTAAGCAGGTGTCCCCTTTAAATGGCGTTCCCTTTAAGCAGATTCTACTGTATATTATATTATTGCCAAATTAGAAGATACTGACAAAAATACACTTGCGACAGTAATGTAGCTAAATAGCCTATACATCGGAACAGTTTTCTTAATTGTTGTCCAAAAATGAATAACCGTAGGTACTTGAAATGTACCTATACCAAATGTTTATTTTATCAGTTTCTATGAGACGTCCATGCAGGAAGCGGGTGAAGCCCGGCCACGACGGCTGCGAGAGCGATGACGACAGTTGGCAACGAGCGGCTAGTACGCGATGTAGTGCGCTTGACGCTACTGCAGGTGCTGAAGACGACTGTTGTGCCGGCGACGACAGTGACCAAAGCTCGGAGCGAGCGACGAAGACTAGAATATCGGCCGACAGGATCAGATCACTGGACAAAAAGAGGAGAGAATCTGCGGACAGCATCGCTACGCGCCGCTGTAATGATACTCTCCGTGGTTTTCGCCCTGTACCGCCGGCCAAGCCATGGAGTCGCCAGAGGGTCTCGCGTGTCGACGACCTCGAGCGCCCGACGTCCGCGATCTCGTCAAGCTACCGCCGGTACAGGCTGGAGAACGTGTATTGGTGACTTACTGCCGATCACCCCAAAAGTGCACTGTCACGTACCTATTACCTCGACACCACGTCATCGCCTCGCCTTGTCCGCTACCCTTGGCCAGGGGGAACTCTCGGACGGTTTCACTTCGGGGAACAACAGCAGCAAACGCGTACGGCCTTCTTCACACCTCTCCACGCAGCGGACGCGATCCTCGCCGCCGTCCGCCTGCGCTTGTTGCTGGCGTTGCCCCCGGGTCCAGGTAGCCGATCAAGTCTCCAATGCTGTTCTTGACCTCAGCTCCGCTGGCCGGTGAGACGAACTCCGCCTCGTCACTGGACGCTTCCACAGGCGCCTGCAGTGTCGCTGGCACAGCGTCCACGTCGTCTTTGATGCTTTCAACCGGTCCAGTACTGGAATCATCTTTCGGTTTAAGGGTTTCCGACGAGTCGCCGTCCGCGAACTGGGTCGCATAATACAACAGGCCCGCCAAATCCGCAACCATAGCCTCTTCTCGGTAGTTGTCAAAAACGCTAAGTTTTGTTTCCATTATATCCCAAACTCGATGTTATTGATGATATTTATTTATGACGTCTTCTACGATTGTATCGGTACTATGCGATTCAGCCATTTTGACAGGTAAATTGTTCGCGTGTAGGTAGGTGCCTATAGTCAGAAAAAATTGAAAGTGAGCCGATTCCGAATTTCGTCTTAGACCGTCGCCGACAATTTAAAACAAACATCGTTTATTTGTAAGCTACTACGACATAATAATTATCGACATATTATTAATCGACCGGCAGCATCGGCTGGATTTCGGGCGTGTTTATTTTTCTGAACACCATTATTATTATTAATATTATTATTGATATACCAATATACTGTACTTACGTTATAACGCAGAGGTATACTACTATACTATAATAAATTGTATTTTAACGATGATTTATTTATCGATCTGCATTATACATATACTGTTGTAGTGTTGTACTTGTTTTATTCTTTTAGATTCTGATCGTAGCTATTAATGAGTAGGTATTGAGATTTTAAAATTATGTGTGTTTTTGTGTATGTGAATAGGTCACGCCGGTCATGGAGTCTTATGGTAGAAAAAATGCTTACTTTTTCAATATTTAGCTTGTGTTGCTTTGTAAGTGGGTATAGGTACCTACGTCATTTCTTGTTTTTGTAATTGTCTTCATTATCTAGGTACAGACATTAAACTTGCATTTAAAATAATATTTTTAATTTTTTGTAAGTATTAACTTTTTAAATTAAAATTAATTTCAGCTGCACTCATTTTTTATTGTAAAATCTTACTAATAAACTTTGAAATTCTGCAGCAACGTAGTCCGGATCCCGGATTTAAGTCTGTTGAAGTTAAACTTCTGAAAAACGCAGTTTGTGTCTACGATATTGTAAAATCATTTAGATAATTTTTAAGTGTTGTCATTAATTGTACAGTGATTGTTGTACACTTCGAATTAGGTGTATAAAAAAATCTATCTACTTTGTACTTATCGCACCATCTGTACAAAAATCACTGCAGTACTGAGCACCTGCGGAAGGGCAGGGCAGAAGGCGCATCTGCCCAGGGCCCCACCATTACAAATATGGTATTTGATAATTTGTAAGCCCATAATTTTGTTTTTCAAAAAAATACAAGTCTCGGCTGGCCATCTGCAGTTACGACTTGTGGGTTTTTCATATAATAAACGAGTGAGAATAAAAATAAATTATAATGCCGACGTGTGACGGCGACGTTCAAAATAATCCCCAGGAAACAATTGAATTGGTTATGTGCACATCAATTCCATTAAACTGTGGATTGCGGGTTTTTCTTATCCTGGTTATATAGTTTGTCATTAGACTATTGGAGTATTAGAGACGAATATAGGATTAGGCGGTATTGAGTATAGAAAATAGACCGTACGATAGAGAAATAATTCTCGAGATGAGGTACATTTCAATGGCCCCCCCCGGCCCCCACTTTCGAAATTTGAACTTCTGACCACGTCAAACTTTTGTGCATCGTTTGTGCAGAAATGTGCACCAGGTCCCGACGTTTATGCACAAAAACTGAAAGTTCTATCCCAAAAACAAAACGGTAGCCTACCACATTGAATATTTGGATTTTTGAAGGTGCCAAACGTTTGTGCAGAAATGTACACCAGGTCCGGACGTTTGTGCACAAAAACTCCCAGCGCTATCCAAAAAACAAAGTGGGGGGGGGGCATTGAACGAAAATGTCTAGGGCCCATGAAAAAAATCTGCCCCGGACCCCGCAAAACCTCCCGCCGGCGCTGGCCAGTACTCCACATTGCGAAATGTACAATTCCAGACACCGGACTTAATAATAATAATATGTAAAATATATTATATTATAACTTATAAGACTTGTAAAGTAAATGGTAAAATACCAAAATCTATTTATTATGTAGATTGTGGGTACAATATTATGACTGCAAGATTCCTTCGAGGTTTCAAAATCTAAGTCACTAATTTGAAGCTAACATCCCAATATAATAATTATAAATTATTTTTTTTTTTATAGGTTTGTCTCGGCTGCATTTAAATTTTATACTGCCCAACACAAACTTATATAGATCTAAGGTAATTATAATTACCTTGTATTGATCTATCACATAGACGTGCGCACGAGGCAAGGCGTTCAAGCCCAGGCTCCACCTGAGACTTTTTAGGGACATGATAAAATGTGCGTATATATTTTATTATAATGCTTTTACCTATTATAATAAATAATAATATGTTCGTGGAGATCATGAACATTTTGTTTGTCTTGAAAGTATAATAAAAACAAAAATATTTGTGTGTACCTACCACTACATACATTTTATTAATCTAACAAAAAACATTATACCTTTATACAAATAGGTACAATAGGTAACTACATATAGTAGTATAGTACTATATAGACATGAATAGGTAAAATAGGTAAAATAGGTTAATACATCAACATGTATGTATTCGGGGTCTTTATTAAAGACCCGACAACTATGATAACAAATGCGCATGCGCGGAAAATACACATGATAACAATATAACAATGATAACGCCTGTGATAATCTGATAATATTATTATTCATTGATTATAATATTAATTAGTAATTATTACTAATTGCCAATTGGTAGTAACAACGGAAGAATTCTGCCGGTAATAAAATCTGTTATCAGTCGGTTAGCGTTAACCGACACTTTACCGGACATTGTAAGAACGGCCCTTAACATAGTAACTGGTAAGACAAAAAGTAATAACATATTAAACTATATACTTATGTATTATTTATGTGTTTAGGTAGTTTCAGGTAAGCATTATATAAGATTGTTAATTTATTATTCATTATTATTCTCTTAGGCTCTACGCCATACATGTCGGCTTATTGAACTTAAATAAACAATCTTACATATACAATTCATTATTTGAATAATTAAATATGGAAATAAATCATTATACGTTATTGTTTATGTTCAATGTCATTAAAATTGAAATATTTATCTCGTATAAATATAACTGAAGTTATATTGCTAAATTCAAAACAAATTACTACCAATCATACCAATATAATAAATGCATATTTAATATACGCATACAATTAATAGTGCTTTATGATAGACAACTCTGACTATATTATGTACTAATGAACTGTATAACACTATCGGTTAATTTTCTTCACAGCCCCCGTTTACTTAAGTGTAATTTATATTTTTACACTAACCATGATCAACATCTCAAAAAAGTAATAATATTCTAGTACCAATAATATAAATAATAATGTATATAACATTTTATGTATAATACTAGATTCCGGTGTTTGTCATCCCGCCTACGGCGGAAAGACTGTGTGGGCGGTGGTGCATCTTTGTCGGCTATGCTGGGTTTTTTGATCCAGCCTGCGGGGGGAAGGGGGGTCGTCGGGTATTATGTTTTGTCGTGTTGGCAGCACTTTTTAAGAGGTAATTTTTGAACTCGGAAGAGTGTCTAGTCGTAAGTCACGCGATTCAAGTCGATCGTAAGACACAGCCAGCCAGGTAGGCAATCCGGCTACGTCGGATCGCAGACCATGCCCCATTCGTGTATGCTGGTTCTTGAGTGTGTGTGTTGAAATCGGAAATTCGGATTCTGGGTTTGAGTGTCTAGATATCAGTCATCTCGGATAAAAGTCGATTCCCGAGTGTCGGATGCAGTGGGGGACACTGGGGGTGTAAGTCGCTCGTATGCAAGTAGCTAGTCAGGTAGGCAATCCGACTACGTCGGATCGCAGACCATGCACCGGGCGTGTATGTCCGGTTCTCGTATGTGTGTTGAAATCGAAAATTCGGATTCTGAGTTTGAGTATCTAGCTATCAGTCATCTCGGGTGAAAGTCGATTCCCGAGTGTCAGATGCAGTGGGGGTGTAAGTCGCTCGTATGCAAGTAGCTAGTCAGGTAGGCAATCCGACTACGTCGGATCGCAGACCATGCACCGGGCGTGTGTGTCCGGTTCTCGTATGTGTGTTGAAATCGAAAATTCGGATTCTGAGTTTGAGTATCTAGCTATCAGTCATCTCGGGTGAAATCCGATTCCCGAACGGACAATCCGCCTACAGCGAAAAGTGCTCGAAACGGCCGTTCAAATATGAAAAAGTATATACAGGAGGTAATAAAATTGTATTTGTTGATAATTATAGAGAACAGTTATCAGGTGTTTTATGTTAGGCTTCACTGTAATCAATGTAATCATTGTTATGTTTTCGCGGTTATAACAAATAAGTCGACAAAATCTAATTTTCTGATTGGATATTTTCTAAAATATACCTTCCATGTATATTTATTTAATTATGAGAATTAAGTCAAATTAACAAATAGATAATTATATTGGTGAATAACAAATTTTATTGAAATGTACTACTATCCTATTAAACGTAGGTATCTATAAATGAATACACTACACATACTCTCGTTTCCGACACACTACTCCACCCCGGGACTCGAATTTTCGAAAAAAACGGCAAATGAAGCAGTCATATTACAGTCGTACTATTTTTTAATATAGTATTTATAATCTGTAGCAGTATTTAACCAAATCGGAATCACGTAAAAACTGTAATATATCAAGTAGGTACTACACGTAGGTTAGTTATATTATAATGTATTATTAAAAGAAGCATGTAAGTGCGTCGGTAAATGTTAATTATAATAATTTTTTTGCCCAATAAATATCGTCAAACGAATAATAATAATATATATAATATAATAATGCAAATTAAAAAAAAAAATTAACACTTTCGTTAAAAATGATAAATGTGACGAAAAAAAAAACGCAAAAAAAAGAAATTCGATTTAACACGGCCCCGCCGGCGTTCGAAACCACGACCGTCGAATCACCCGTTTTAACGCCTAACCTACCTAGCCACCTACCGAGATGAAATTAGGAGCCAAATCTATGACTCTTAAGGGCGTTTGAGCGCGAGCGGACCACCATGTCCGCCACCTTCGGACGTTCAAGACGCGAGATTTGCGAAAAAAATCGAACCTCGAGGCGCATGTATAATATGCCTGTATATAGCGATACCTACACGGTACCTACTCTCGTTTCTGACACACTACTCCACCCCGGGACTCGAATTTTCGAAAAAAACGGCAAATATAGTCGTACTATTTTTTAATTTAGTATTTATAATCTGTAGCAGTATTTAACTAAATCGGAATCACGTAAAAACTGTAATATATCAAGTAGGTACTACACGTAGGTTAGTTATACGTTATTATAATGCGTTAATAAAAGAAACATGTAGGTGCGTCGGTAAAATCAAGTATTAATTAAATGTTAATTTTAATTATTTTTTTGCCCAATAAATATCGTCAAACGAATAATAATAATATATATAATATAATAATGCAAATTTAAAAAAAACATGTAGGTGCGTCAGTAAATGTTAATTATAATAATTTTTTTGCCCAATAAATATCGTCAAACGAATAATAATAATATATATAATAATATAATGCAAATTTAAAAAAAAAATTAACACTTTCGTTAAAAATGATAAATGTGACGAAAAATAAAAACGCAAAAATAAGAAATTCGATTTAGTATGGCCGCCGCAAAGAACCGAAAATCCCGGAAGGCGGTTTCGAACCCACGACCCTCGAGTCACCTATCCTAACGCCTAACCAACCTAGCCACCTACTCGCATGAAATTTCGAGGCAAATGTATGACTCTTAAGCCGCGTCGCCGTGCTCGCGGCGATAAAATAAAATTCTTATCACTTTCCTTATCAATAAAAAGAATATTTAAGAAAATCCCAATAAATCCTATCTAAAACTCAAAACCCCGAGTTTCCCCTTGGCGAGGTGGGTGTTAGTACTCTCCGGAACCAAAATCTATCAAAAAAGCAAAATCCAAAAAGGGGGGGAGGAGGTGCCCCCGTTCCCTAAAGCGGAAAACGGTAGTATTCATAAAAAGAATGGGTTCCCCCTTGGTCCGAGGTCTTTAACTTGAATTCCGGCCGAGTTATACTCAACTCAAAATGTGGGGGGGGGTGGGGGCTTTGGTTCCCTAATGTTGAAAATTCATCTGGGGCCTAAAAAATTGAGATGCCCATTGGTACGGGGTCTCTAAGTCGAATACCGGCCAAGTTATACTTCGTCAAAAATAATTACTCGTTTAATGGGTCCCCCCACTCCGCCCGACGGTCGCGGGGTAATCGATTTATAAGACGTTATTATCACGTCAAAAAATTGAAAAACACGGGTTTTTTTTTAATAATAATAATAATGTTCGAAAATATTCGTCGATAAGGAAATCGATAAGGGAAAGGGAGATAAGCGAGCGGAATTTATAGCGAACGCGCGGGAAGTATTGTGATTGGTCGTCATGGAAGAAACGCGGAGTGCCGTGAGCGCTCCCCGCGGATCTTATACGCGTTATTAGCGTTTTATTATATAAGACTAGATTCCGGTGTTTGTCATCCCGCCTACGGCGGAAAGACTGTGTGGGCGGTGGTGAATCTTTGTCGGCGATGCTGGGTTTTTTGATCCAGCCTGCGGCGGGAAGGGGGGGAGGTCGTCGGGTATTGTGTTTTGTCGTGTTGGCAGCACTGGTTAAGCGGTAATTTTTGAACTCAGAAGAGTGTCTAGTCGTATGTGTGTTGAAATCGGAAATTCGGATTCTGAGTTGGAGTGTCTAGCTATCAGTCATCTCGGGTGAAAGTCGATTCCCGAACGGACAATCCACCTGCGGCGGATCGTATGCAGTGGGGGTGTATGTCGCTCGTATGCAAGTAGCTAGTCAGGTAGGCAATCCGACTACGTCGGATCGCAGACCATGCACCGGGCGTGTATGTCCGGTTCTCGTATGTGTGTTGAAATCGGAAATTCGGATTCTGATTTTGAGTATCTAGCTATCAGTCATCTCGGGTGAAAGTCAATTCCCGAGTGTCAGATGCAGTGGGGGTGTAAGTCGCTCGTATGCAAGTAGCTAGTCAGGTAGGCAATCCGACTACGTCGGATCGCAGACCATGCACTGGGCGTGTATGTCCGGTTCTCGTATGTGTGTTGAAATCGGAAATTCGGGTTCTGATTTTGAGTATCTAGCTATCAGTCAACTCGGGTGAAAGTCGATTCCCGAGTGTCAGATGCAGTGGGGGTGTAAATCGCTCGTATGCAAGTAGCTAATCAGGTAGGCAATCCGACTACGTCGGATCGCAGACCATGCACCGGGCGTGGATGTCCGGTTCTGGAGTGTGTGTGTTGAAATCGGAAAATCGGATTCTGAGTTTGAGTGTCTAGCTATCAGTCATCTCGGGTAAAAGTCGATTCCCGAGTGTCGGATGCAGTGGGGGTGTAAGTCGCTCATATGCAAGTAGCTAGTCAGGTAGGCAATCCGACTACGTCGGATCGCAGACCATGCACCGGGCGTGTGTGTCCGGTTCTCGTATGCGTGTTGAAATCGGAAATTCGGATTCTGAGTTTGAGTGTCTAGTTATCAGTCATCTCGGGTGAAATCCGATTCCCGAACGGACAATCAGCCTAGAGCGAAAAGTGCTCGAAACGGCCGTTCAAATATGAAAAAGCATACAGGAGTTAATAAAATTGTATTTTTTGATAATTATAGAGAACAGTTATCAGGTGTTTTATGTTGTATTTATAATCAATGTAATCATTGTTATGTTTTCGCGGTTATAACAAATAAGTCGACAAAATCTAATTTTCTGATATTTTCGAATATTTTCTAAAATATACCTACCATGTATATTTATTTAATTATGCGAATTAAATCAAATTAACAAATAGATAATTATATTGGTGAATAACAAATTTTATTGAAATGTAATAATATCCTATTAAACGTAGGAATGTATAAATGAATACACTATACAATTTTTTATCACTTATCTTCGTAAGTACCTACTATCATAATATTTTGCTGTTTTATTGTACGACTGTATATAATATATTATGTACCTACCTACCAATTTATTTAATGTCATATGATATTTATGATGTTTTAAATTATTTAGTAATTTAATTGCATAATTATAATGGTGCATCACTGTGTTATGACTTATGACTTATGTATTATGTGTATGAAAGTGTGTGTGAAAAAATCGAACTTTTTGTCGCATATTTTCGAATTTTAGAAAAAAAACGCAAAAAACGACGCGACGCATGTATTTATTGCTGTATATAGTGATACTTACACGGTACCTACTCCCTTTTCCCTGACGCCGCTCTTTCCCGGGACTCGTCTGTGAAAAAGTAGGGCCGCGCACCTGCTATAAATTTAGCAGGGAACCCGAATAAGATTCAAACGGGGAGGTCCGAAGTCAGAAGAGGCGTTAAAACTCGAATTTTGAAAAAAATCGGAACAAAAAAATGATAAGACGGAAGTGATAGCGAAACGACGAAAAAAAAATCAATTTATCGAGTTGCGGGTTGCGAGTTGCGGGTTGCGCGTCCGTCAAAGGGCGTTTGAGCGGAGGACCGTGTCCGCCGCCTTCGGACGTTCAAAACGCGAGATTTGCGAAAAAAATCGAACCTTGAGGCGCATGTATATATATTATATGTATGTATATAGCGATACCTACACGGTACCTATTCTCGTTTCCACTTCGGGACTCGAATTTTCGAAAAAAACGGCAAATGAAGCAGTCATTACTATTTTTTAATATAGTATTTATAATCTATAGCGGTATTTAACCGAATCGGAATCACGTAAAAACTGTAATATATCAAGTAGGTACTACACGTATAGGTTAGTTAAATTGTAATGTATTACAATGTAATGTATTATGTAGTAAAATTGTATTTTTTTTATAATTATAGAGAACAGTTATCAGGTGTTTTATGTTAGGCTTCATTGTAATCAATGTAATCATTGTTATGTTTTCGCGGTTATAACAAATAACTAATAAGTCGAAAAAATCTAATTTTCTGATTGGATATTTTCTAAAATATACCTACCATGTATATTTATTTAATTATGAGAATTAAATCAAATTAACAAATAGATAATTATATTGGTGAATAACAAAATTTATTGTAATGTAATACTATCCTATTAAACGTAGGTATGTATAAATGAATACACAATACAATTTTTTGGCACTTATACACTTATACACTTATACACTTATACACTTATATACACTTCGTAAGTACCTACTATCATAATATTTTGCTTTTACCAATTTATTAAATGTCATTTGATATTTATGATGTTTTAAATTATTTAGTAATTATAATTGCTTAATTATAATGGTGCATCACTGTGTTATGACTTATGTATTATGTGTATGAAAGTGTGTATGAAAAAATCAAACTTTTTGTCGCATATTTTCATTTCCGTATAAAGTAATAACAACACTGTCCGCTCCCCGATCTCCTCCGCGGAACACGACTCGAGCGAAGTACTGACGACGGTGGCTTATAAATTTAGCGGGGAATGCCAATAATATCCAAACAGGCAGGGTAATACCACTAAAACGGTCCAAGAAACGAATTTTAGAAAAAAACAGCAAAAAACGACGCGAGGCATGTATTTATTGCTGTATATAGCGATACTTACACGGTACCTACTCCCTTTTCCGCGACGCCACTCTTTCCCGGGACTCGTCTGTGAAAAAGTAGGGCCGCGCACCGTCTATAAATGTAGCGGGGAACTCGAATAAGGTCCAAACGGGCCCTACCGAGGCACCCGAGGGGGGTAAACTTCAAAAATGTTGAAAAAAAATTGTGAAAAATGGTCAAAACCGTGAAAAGTGATAAGGATAAAAGATAACGCAGCGACGGCTCCGCAAAAAACGACGCGACGCATAATATATACAATACAATACACGGTACCCGCTCTCGTTTAAGCGACGCCGCTCCTCGCCGGGACTCGTTTTTGAAAAAGTAGGGCCGCGCGCCGGCTATAAATTTAGCGGGGAACTCGAATAAGTCGTCGACGGGGAGGGTGATACGACCGAAAGGGGCTGAAACTCGAATTTTCGAAAAAAACGGCAAATGGAGCAGTCATATAGTAGTACTATTTTTTAATATAGTTTATTAATATTGTATTAAACAGTATTTATAATCTGTAGCAGTATTTAATATATCAAGTAGGTACTACATTATAATATTATATTGTAGGTTGGTCACGGTAAAATCAAATATTAATTAAATGTTAATTATTATTTTTTTGCAAAATAAATATAGTCAAACGAATAATAATATATATAAATACCGATATATATAATATAATAACGCGAATTTTGAAAAAAATCGGAACACTCGTTAAAAATGATTAATGTGACCAAAAAAAAAAAAACGCAAAAAAAAGAAATCCGAAATATCACGGGCGCCGCAAATTATCGAATATCCCGGCGGCCGGGTTCGAACCCACGACCCTCGAGTCACCTATCCTAACGCCTAACCTATCTAACCACCTACTGAGATGAAAATCTGAGTCAAATCTATGACTCTTAAGCCGCGTCGCTGTCCCCGCGAATGGCGAACGCGGGTTGCGCGACCGTCAAAGGGCGTTTGAGCGGAGGACCGTGTCCGCCGCCTTCGGACGTTCAAAACGCGAGATTTGCGAAAAAAATCGAACCTTGAGGCGCATGTATACAGGGTGTAACAGATAGAACTGACTTTTGGAATAACTTTTGTTATGATCATTATTTTTAATTTTTTTTTTTATATATAATTTATAGCCACTTGTTCTAAACGTGTAAGAGGAAAAAAATTATTTTTATTTTTTTATACTAAAAATAAAAAATTTTAAATTTGACTTAAATTTTTTTGAATAAATTCAAAATAGCAAACTTGTGAATCTGATTTTAAGAACGATTTGGATGGTAAAAACATTTATCTAAGTCTAGTAGTTTATTTTTTAGAATTTTTTTAAATATCAATATTTTTTTGATAAAATAAATTTGGAACGCAATAGCTTTTTTAAAAATATTATTTTTGGAAATTTTATAACATGGGTATATTCTTATAACTATTTACTTATCATATAATTTCAACAATTTTTGTCATACATTTAAGTAGCATCAATTTTTTTTTTTTTTTGGTCAGTTCTTTCTGTTACACACGGTATATGTATGTGAATAGCGATACCTACACGGTACCTACTCTCGTTTCCGAAACACTACTCCACCCCGGGACTCGAATTTTCGAAAAAAACGGCAAATGAAGCAGTCATATAGTCGCACTATTTTTTAATATAGTATTTATAATCTGTAGCAGTATTTAACCAAATCGGAATCACGTAAAAACTGTAATATATCAAGTAGGTACTACACGTAGGTTAGTTGTATTATAATGTATTAATAAAAGAAACATGTAGGTGCGTCGGTAAATGTTAATTATAATTATTTTTTTGCCCAATAAATATCGTCAAACGAATAATAATAATATATATAATATAATAATGCAAATTTAAAAAAAAAAATAACACTTTCGTTAAAAATGATAAATGTGACGAAAAAAAAAACGCAAAAAAAATGAATTCGAATTTACACGGCCCCCGGGTTCGAACCCACGACCCTCGAGTCACCTATCCTAACGCCTAACCGACCTAGCCACCTACTCAGATGAAAATCCGGGTCAATTCTACGACTCTTAAGCCGCGTCGCCGTGCCCGCGAAAGGCGAACGCCGTTTGGACGGCCGTCAAAGGGCGTTTGAGCGGGCGATCCGACAGCGTCGGCGAGCGGACGACCGGCTCCGCCGCCCTCGGACGTATAATACCCGAGCTTTGCGAAAAAAATCGAACCTCGAGACGCACTTATTTATGCCTGTATATAGCGGTACCCACTCGATACCCCATCGATACCTACTCTCGTTTAAGCGACGTCGCTCCTCCCCGGGACTCGTTTTTGAAAAAGTAGGTACCCTCGCCGGCTATAAATTTAGCGTGGAACTCGAATACGTCGCCGGCGGGGAGGTCGGACGTCTCGTAGAGTTGCTACACTCGACTCTAGTCGAAAAAGTCGAGAAAACCGTCGAAACGGCGACGACGCGGCGCCCTCGGCGATCGATACGTCCGCCGGGGCACTCGTTTTTGAAAAAGTAGGGCCACGTTTCGACGTTAAATTTAGCGGGGAACGCGAATAAGATCCAAACGGGGAGGTCGATAAGCCCCAAAACGCCTAAAACTCGAATTTTCGAAAAAAAATGCAAAAAACGCGCGCGACGGCGGCGCTCGGTTCGCACGCGATATCCGCCGCAGGGGGCCCGCCGGGAAAAAAGTAGGGCCGCGGGCCGACTATAAATTTACCGAGGAACGCGAATAAGGTCCGAACGGGGCCGCCCGAGGCCCCCCGTGGCGGTAAAACTCGATTTTTTTCGAAATTTCTTTGATTTTTGAAAAAAACGGCAAAAAGTGATAAGAGGAGTGATAACGGGAGACCGCCCGCGGATAGAAATGTAATTTTCCGATTGGAGGGTTCCCTAAGTCAGTTCGGATTTACTCCACAAGCTGCGCCCTCGGGTTCACGCTTTATAGTATAAGACTAGCTCTCCGAGCGTCGCTGGGGGACACCCCCAGACCCCCGTGACCGGGCCCCGAGTGTTGTCGATTTCGGAAGCAGCGGTGGTCTCATGGTGCGGTCGTGGGTCTCAGCCGACACGGTGTATGGGGGATGAGGAGGTATGGTGATAAGGATGTGTGATAAGGCTAGGACCACTGCGGTTCGACGTGGTAGCCCGTGGTAGCCAGGGCAGAGTCTTTGACAGAGTCTTTTCGACGACGCCGCCGGAAATTCGAAATTTGATAAAAAAGTAATATAGTAATTTTTGTGGGTATCTAGCAGTTCAGTCACCTAGAGTGACGTTCGCCGTAGTAATAGTATTTGGGGTCTAGCGGGTCAGTCACGTTCCTCGACTTTGGTCGTAGTCACCCTTTAAGACAATATTCGACGGTCGGGGCACGTCATCACGTATGCAATCCGACTGCGTCGAATCGCGGACGACGTTCATTACTGTTACCGAAAAAGCAAAAAAAGTAATAAATTACTTGAAAAGTATTTAAAAAATTTCCGACGTCCATGCAAATCATATAGCCGCCGTATTTTTTAGGGTGTCTAGCAGGTCAGTCACCTCGAATGACATTCGCTATAATAATAGGAGTAGGCTATCCGACTTGGACGGATAGCGGACAATGTGCGACGGCCGGGTCACGTCATCACGTATGCAATCCGACTGCGTCGAATCGCGGACGACGTTCATTACTGTTACCGAAAACTCAAAATTAAAGAATAAATTACGTGAAGAAAATTCAAAATATTTCGCTTGTCCATTCAAATCATATAGCCATTAGCCACCGTCTGATTTTTCGGTGTCTAGCAGGTCAGTCATCTATGTTATCCGGGTAGGCAATGTGCGGCCGGGACAGCGTCCACTGCAGTCACCGACAACGCAAAATTAAGTTATGAAATACGTGAAAAAAAATTCAAAACATTTCGTAAGCAATCCGACTACCGAGTCACCTTCCTCGACGTAATTACGCGAAAATATGTTTTAGGGTCTAGCAGGATCTAGGGTCTAGCGTCGGATAGCGGACAACGTGTGACTTCTGACGCAAAATTAAGTAAAGAAATTGGTATATGTTTTGGTGTCTAGCAGGTCAGTCACCTTCCTCGACGTTGGACGTAGCAACCCTGGTAGGCAATCTGATTTCGTCGGATAGTGCGATGTCCGGGTCAAGGCATGAAAACGCCAAATGACGTAAATCAAATGTATATAAATAATAACATTTCGGGCGCCCGTGCTAGTCCTAATATAGTCGACGTGATTTGTTGAGTGTCTAGCAAGTCGGGCGACCACGTTTAATAGTTTTTGTCGTTTATAGTAGGTAGTAGAGCGGTTTAGAAGCGAAACTCGATAAGCTGATTGGGATTTTGTTTCCCCATGATCCTCCGAAAAACACGGAAACGTTTCCGTTAATCATCGAATCAATCGAATTTTTCGTCGCATATTTTCATTTCCGTATATAGTAATAACGACACTGTCCGCTCTCCGATCTCCTCCGCGGCACTCGACTCGAGCGAAGTACTGACTTATACATTTGGCGGGGAACGCGTATAAGCCTTCGACGGTGAAACTCGAAAAAATCGTAAAATGTTCGTTATAATATGATAAGGCTGAAGTGAAATCGAAAAGCAATAATAAAGAAAAAAGTGAAAAAAAAATTCCGGCGGCCGTGCTACCTATCTACCTACCTACTGAGTTCAGAACGCGATATTCGAGAAAAAAAAAGGAACCTTCGACGCATGCATTTCGATGCCTGTATATAGTAACACCTACTCGACGGTGGTCGAGTAAATGTAGAGGGGAACGCGAATAAGTCATCAACTGGGATTGCAGAAGTGTCGAAAAGGGCTAAAACTGGATTTTTAGAAAAAAACGGCAAAAAACGACTCGACGCATATATTTAGCGTTACCTACTCTCGTTTCCGCCCCGGGACTCGTATCTGCAAAAGTACGGCCACGTGCCGGCTGTTAATTTAGCGGGGAACGCGAATAAGATCCAAACGGGGAGGGCGATACGACCGAAACGGACTAAAACTCGAATTTTTGAAAAAAACTGCAAAAAAAAGAAAATCGAAGTTTTCGACGCACATACCTATTCACGCCCGTGTATAGTAATAAATAGTATCAAGGACTGCTTTGACGGGGAACGCGAATAAGTCTTCGATGGGGAGGTCCGAAGTCCGTAGAGGCGGTAAAACTCGAATTTTGAAAAAAAATCGAAAATTTTCGTTAAATACGATAAGACGGAAGTGATAGCGAAACGACGAAAAAAAAAAAATTTAAAAAAAAATTCAGATTTAACACGGCCGCCGCAAATTATCGAATACCCCGGGAGCCGGGTTCGAAACCACGACCCTCGAGTCACCTGTCCTAACGCCTAACCAACCTAGCCACCTACTCAGATGAAATTTACAGTCAATTGTATGACTCTTAAGCCACGTCACCGTGCACGCGAAAGGCGAACGCCGTTTGGACGGCCGTCAAAAGGCGTTTGAGCGGGCGATCCGACCGTTTCGGCGAGAGGACCTCCGAATCCGCCGCCCTCTGACGTATAAAACGCGAGATTTGCGAAAAAAATCGAACCTCGAGACGCATGTATTTATGCCCGTATATAGCGGTACCTACTCTCGTTTCCGCGACGCCACTCCACCCCGGGGCTCGTTTTTGAAAAAGTAGGGCCGCACGCCGGCTATAAATTTAGCGTGGAACTCGAATACGTCGCCGACGGGTAGGTCGGACGTCTCGTAGAGGTGCTAAACGCGACTCTAGTCGAAAAAGTCGAGAAAACCGTCGAAACGGCGACGACGCGGCGCTCTCGGCGATCAAATCATCTGCCGGGGGACTCGTTATTGAAAAAGTAGGGCCGCGCGCCAACTGTAAATTTAGCGGGGAACGCGAATAAGGTCCAAACGGGGAGGTCGATACGCCCTAAAACGCCTAAAACTCGAATTTTCGAAAAAAACGGCAAAAAACGCGCGCGACGGCGACGCTCGTATCGCACTTGACTTCGGCCGCGTTGGGCCCCCCGGGAAAAAAGTAGGGCCGCGCGCCGACTGTAAATTTACCGAGGAACGCGAATAAGGTCCAAACGGGGAGGTCGATACGTCCCAAAACGCCTAAAACTCGAATTTTCGAAAAAACGGCAAAAAACGCGGGCGACGGCGGCGCTCGGTTCGCACGTGATATCCGCCGCGTAGGGCCCGCAGAGAAAAAAGTACGGCGGACTTATAATAGTAAATTTAGCGAGGAATGCGAATAAGGTCCAAACGGGGCCGCCCGACGACCCGAAGGGAGTAAAAGTCGAAAATTTTGAAAAAAAATCGTGAAAAGTGATAAGGAGGAGTGATAACGCAGCGACCGCGACGCTCCGCAAAAAACGACGCGACGCATGTATTTATGCCTGTATATAGCGATACATACACGGTACCTACTCACGTTTCCGCTCACGTTTAACCTCCCCTGGACTCGTTTTTGAAAAAGTAGGGCCGCGCGCCGGCTATAAATTTAGCGGGGAACGCGAGTACGTCTCCGACGGGGAGGTCGGACGTCTCGTAGAGGTGCTAAACGCGACTCTAGTCGAAAAAGTCGGAAAAACCGTCGAATTCGCGACGACGCCGCGCTCTCTGCGATCGACTGGTCCGCCGGGGGACTGGATTATAAAAAAGAAGCGCCGCGTGCCGAATAAAAATTTGGCGGGGAACGCGAATAAGATAAAAACGGGGAGGTCGATACGTCCCAAAACGCCTAAAACTCGAATTTTCGAAAAAAACGGCAAAAAACGCGCGCGACGGCGACGGTCGTATCGCACGCGACGTCCGCCGCCGCGGGCCCGCCGGGCCAAAAGTAGGGCCGCGCGCCGACTATAAATTTACCGACGAACTCGAATAAGGTCCAAACGGGACTTTCCGAGGCCTCCGAGGGGGGTAAAACTCGAAAATTTTGAAAAAAAATCGTGAAAGACGGTCGAAACCGCGAAAAGCGATAAGGAGGAGTGATAGCCGCGATTTCCCGCCATTCGTTCCTTTACTGTCCCTATCGGTGTGGACCCCGAGTGTTGTCGATTTCGGAAGCAGCGGTGGTCTCGTGGTGTGGTCGTGGGTCTCAGCCGACGCGGTGTATGGGTGATGTGGAGGTCTGGTGATAAGGACATTGGATTTGTGTTAAAAAATAGTGATAATGATATTGGATTTATGATAAGGATAGTGGTTTTGTGATAAAAAAAAATAGTGATAAGGATAGTGGATTCTTGATAAGGATAGTGGATTAGTGATAAGGATGTTATATTGGTGGATGTTAGATGGTGGATTAGGTTACCAGTGGATAAGTAAACCGGATAGCTGTCAACATTTTTTACTTATGTTAATCACGTAAAAAAATTCAAATATCAAATAGCCGCTGCGATTTTTTTGGGGTCTAGCAGGTCAGTCACGTTCCTCGACTTTGGTCGTAGTCACCCTTAGAGCCAATCTGACAATATACGACTGCTGGGCCTCGTCATCACGTATGCTATCCGACTGCGTCGAATCGCGGACACCGTTCATTACTGTCACCGAAAACGCAAAATTAACTAAATATCTGATCTGGTCGTCGTTCTCGAGCCGGTCCGTGTGTGATAAGGGTTAGGATCAAAGCGGTTCGACGTGGTAGCCCGTATAAGCAACAATGTTAGCCGACAACGTTCTTAAATGCCGCCGGAAATTCAAAATCCCGTAAAGAAATCATATAACTGAAGCGACGTCCTCCTTAGTAATACGGCTATAATGTGCGACGGCCGAGTTTTATAGCCGGCTTCTTGTTTGGGTGTTACTACACATAGGACATGAATCATAACGCTGAACCTACACATGATTATGAAAATCTAATATAGTAAAATATATAAAAAATAATATAGTCGTTGTATTTTTGTGGGTGTCTTGCCGGTCAGTCACCTCGAATGACGTTCGGCGTAGTTATAGTATTTGGGGTCTAGCTGGTCAGTCACGTTTCTCGACTTTGGTCGTAGTCACCCTGGAAGGCAATCCGACAATATTCGACGGCTGGAGCACGTCATCACGTATGAGATCCGACTGCGTCGAATCGCGGACGACGTTCTTTACTGTTACCGAAAACGCAAAATTAAAGAATACATTTCGTGAAGAAAATTCAAAATATTTCGGGCGTCCGTGCAAATCATGTAGCCACCGTCTGATTTTGGTGTCTAGCAGGTCACCCATCTATGTTATCCGGGTAGGCAACGTGCGGCCGGGACAGCGTCCATTACAGTCACCTACAACGCAAAATAAAGTTATGAATTATGTGAAAAAAAATTCAAAACATTTCGTAAGCAATCCGACTACCGCGAGTCACCTTCCTCGACGTCATTACGCCAAAATTTAGGTCTACGATTTTATAATTATTTATTTATTATTAGTAATAATTAGTTATTACCTACTTACACCACAGATGAAATATCTATTGGATTTTGGAACCAAAAAAAACCGAAAAAACCTCTACATCAAAATATAGGTTTCGGTTTCTTTTCTTAAAAAAATGTATTTAATTGTTCCGGTCCGGTTTCGGTCCTAAGATTTTCAAAAAGTTACGGTTCCAGTCCTTGTTATGAACTAATAAATGCATACTTATCAATATAATATTACAGTTGTCATTTAAGTTAAATGGTTGAGGTAATCAAATAGCCACTTTCTTATTTTGGTAATTAATAATTTAATGTAGCATACAAATACTGTTTCTATATAATATATATTATTATATTAATAAATAAAAAGATCTTTATATATTTAAGTAAAGTTTGTGGGTAGTAAAGTTATTTAATAATTGTATAATATTTTCTATACTATTTGATATTACTTACATATATAGCTGTACCTACCTTGTATATTTATTTAATTATGAGAATTAAATCAAATTAATAAATAGATCATTTTATTGATGAATAGCAAATTTGATTGACCTTAAACGTAGGTATGTATAAATGTATACACTATACAATGCATATAGTTTGTATTTTTTGGCATTTATCTTACTGAGTAGGTCTACCATCATAATATTTTGCTGTTATATTGTATGACTGTATATAATATATTATGTACCTACCTACCAATTTATTTAATGTCATATGATATTCATGATAGTTTAAATTATTTAGTAATTATAATTGCACATTTATAATGGTGCATCATTGTGTTATGACTTATCTGTTATGTGTATGCAAGTGTGTATGAATGTAGTTTATATTGTATATACTTAATACATCTATGGGTATAATAGTAATACATATATATTATAATGCATATAGGTCATATGTAAGTACATAATATATAATATCAATTTGTTATTCATCATTTATTAATTATGTTTTTGTTTTATTGATTTGAAACTCATGTACATAAATAAACATGATAGACCTACACATATTTTGAGTAATATCAAATTATGTCTTATCATTATACAACATAACTGCCAGAATTTCATTAAATTTCATAATATAGTTAGTAATTTTTTGTTTACTAATATACATAATTTGACTCACCTAAAAACTGTAATATATTAAGTAGTACCTAGTATACCTACAAGTATGTTGGTTATTATTACTATTGTCTATTCAAGTAAGTATAAGATAACCATATTCGTTATAATAACAAATAGTTTATTTCATATAATACTCATATTTAAACCTACTTATATAAGTTATATCAAATAGTATATAGTCATATCATTATACAATCTAATTGCCAGACTTAAAATAAAGAGGTAGGTACTTACATAAAGTTCTATTTTGTTTATTAATATAGTATTAACTATTATTTGTATCTGTAGCAGTATTAAAATCAAACCAAATCTTACTGACCTAAAAACTGTAATAGCTGTATCAAGTACCTACTACATAGTAAATTATATATTTATATTTAATCGAGCCCATGTCAAACGATTTAGGTGCGTTGCTCACAAATGTAGATAATAAAAGCAATACCTAGCTGTGGTTGTCAATTATCTAAATATTGTTATTTATCAATTATCTATTTATTAATTTGATTAAACCTACCTATTGTATACTCAAATTAATAATACCTAATATATAATTATTTTATATTATTGTTTCTGTGACATCCATCGTCGACTCGAGCTGGGATAATATTTTATAAAGTATATAATTTAACTAAACCAACCCAGCCACCGTGTATCAACTCTTGATAAATATACATTTATATATTATAATATGCATGTACCAGATACCTACAGACCGACTCTGTGGGTAGATCGTGTAAGCAGTAAAATATAACATAATAACGCAGTTTCTTGAATCAAAAAATCGAACTTTTCGTCGCATATTTTCATTTCCGTTTATAGTAATAACAACACTGTCCGCTGCGAGATCTCCTCCGCGGAACTCGACTCGAGCAAAGTACTGACGCGGGCGGCTTATACATTTAGCGGGGAACGCCAATAACATCCAAACAGGAAGGGTAATACCACTAAAACGGGCCAAGAAACGAATTTTAGAAAAAAACGGCAAAAAACGACGCGACGCATGTATTTATTGTTGTATATAGCGATACTTACACGGTACCTACTCGTACAGACTCGTCTGTGAAAAAGCAGGGCCACGCACCGGCTATAAATTTAGCGGGGAACGCGAATAAGATTCAAACGGGGAGGGTAATACGACCAAAAGGAGCTAAAACTCGAATTTTTGAAAAAAAACAAAAAAAAAAAAGAAATCAAACTCTTCGTCGTATTATATTCACGCCCATGTATAGTAATAAAGACACTGTCCGCTCTGCTAAATCATTTGACAGGGAACGCGAATAAGTCTTCAACGGGGAGGTCCGAAGTCAGTAGAGGCGTTAATACTCGAATTTTGAAAAAAATCGGAACATTTTCGTTAAATACGATAAGACGGAAGTGATAGCGAAACGACGAAAAAAAAAATTCAATTTATCATGGCCGTCGCAAATATTATCGATTTTCGGGCGGCGGGTTCGAAACCACGACCCTCGAGTCACCTGTCCTAGCGCCTAACCAACCTAGCCACCTACTGAGATGAAAATCAGAGTCAAATCTATGACTCTTAAAACGCCGTTTGGTCGTCAGTCAAAGGGCGTCGTTGCGGGCCATCCGACCGCGTCGGGAAGCGGACTACCAGCTCCGCGGCCCTAGGACGTATAAAACGCGAGAATTGCAAAAAAAAATCGAACCTCGAGACGCATGTATTTATGCCTGTATATAGCGATACGTAATCGGTACCTACTCTCTTTTCCGCGACGCCGCTCCAACCCGGCACTCGTTTTTGAAGAAGTAGGGCCGCGCGCCGGCTATAAATTTAGCGGGGAACGCGAATAAATCGTCGACGGGGCTAAAACTCGAATTTTCGAAAAAAAACGGCAAAAAGAGCAGTCATAATATAGTCGTACTACTTAACTGCCAGAGTTTAATCAGTTCTTTTAGATCTATTAGTTTATTAATATCGTATTAAACAATATTTAACCAAATCGGAATCACTTAAAAACCGTAATATATCAAGTAGGTACTACAATATATGTCATATAGGTTAGTTATATTATATTGTATTTATAAAAGAAACTTATTTACATATAGGTGCGTTGGTCACGGTAAAATCAAGTATTAATTAAATGCTAATTATAAAATAAATATAGTTAAGCGAATAATAATATATACAAATACCGATATGTTTAATATAATAACGCGAATTTTGAAAAAAAACTCAACACTTTCGTTAAAAATAATTAATGTGACGAAAAAAAAAATTTCCATTGAACACGGCCGCCGCAAATTATCGATTTTCGGCCGGCGGGTTCGAAACCACGACCCTCGAGTCACCTGTCCTAACGCCTAACCAACCTAGCCACCTACTGAGATGAAATTCTTAGTCAAATGTATGACTCTTAAGCCGCGTCGCCGTGCTCGCGAAAAGCGAACGCCGTCTGGACGGCCGGCAAAGGGCGTTTGAGCGGGAGATCCGACCGAGTCGGCGAGCAGACGACCGGCTCCGCCGCCCTCGGACGTATAATACCCGAGCTTTGCGAAAAAAATCGAACCTCGAGACTCACTTATGCCTGTATATAGCGGTACCTACTCGATACCCAATCGGTACCTACTCTCGTTTAAGCGACGCCGGTCCTCCCCGGGACTCGTTTTTGAATAAGTAGGGCAGCGCGCCGGCTATAAATTTAGCGGGGAACTCGAATAAGATCCAAACGGGGAGGTCGATACGCCCCAAAACGCCTAATACTCGAATTTTCGAAAAAAAACGGCAAAAAACGCGGGCGACGGCGGCGCTCGGTTCGCACGTGATATCCGCCGCGGAGGGCCCGCAGAGAAAAAAGTACGGCGGACTTATAATAGTAAATTTAGCGAGGAATGCGAATAAGGTCCAAACGGGGCCGCCCGAGGACCCGAAGGGAGTAAAAGTCGAAAATTTTGAAAAAAAATCGTGAAAAGTGATAAGGAGGAGTGATAACGCAGCGACCGCGACGGCTCCGCAAAAAACGACGCGACGCATGTATTTATGCCTGTATATAGCGATACATACACGGTACCTACTCTCGTTTCCGCTCACGTTTAACCTCCCCTGGACTCGTTTTTGAAAAAGTAGGGCCGCGCGCCGGCTATAAATTTAGCGGGGAACGCGAATACGTCTCCGACGGGGAGGTCGGACGTCTCGTAGAGGTGCTAAACGCGACTCTAGTATAAAAAGTCGAAAAAACCGTCGAAATCGCGACGACGCCGCGCTCTCTGCGATCGACTGGTCCGCCGGGGGACTGGATTATAAAAAAGAAGGACCGCGCGCCGAATACAAATTTAGCGGGGAACGCGAATGAGATCCAAACGGGGAGGTCGATACGCCCAAAAACGCCTAAAAATCGAATTTTCGAATTTTACTGTCCCTATCGGGGGACCCGAACTCCTCCCCTGGGGGGGATGGGGGGTCCTGGTTTGCGGGGGCTGGTCGGCGCCCTCGAGAGCCGCTAGGGTTGCGTCAAGGGGGCAAAACTTTTTTCCCGGAACTCTAGGAGCAACCGTTGGGGAGTTACGGCCGAAAAACCGTGGGGACCGTAGGGGGTCTTCTGGCTGGACTTAAAAAAGCGATAAGGAGGAGTGATAACGCGATTTCCCTCCATTGTCCACTAAGCAGTTCGGATTTAACACATAGGCGGCGCCACACGTGTTCATGCTTTATAGTATAGAGACTAGCTCTCCGAGCGTCGCTGGGGGACACCCCCAAACCCCCGGGTGTGGGTCATGAGTGTTTTCGATTTCGGAAGCAGCGGTGGTCTCGTGAGTCGTGGTGCGGTCTTGGGTGATGTGGAGGGCTGGTGATAAGGACATTGGATTAGTGATAAAAAATAGTGATAATGATATTGGATTTATGATAAGGAGAGTGGTTTTGTGATAAAAAAATAGTGATAAGGATATTGGATTTGTGATAAAGATAGTGGATTAATGATAAGGATAGTGGATTTGTGATAAGGATGTTATATTGGTGGATGTTAGATGGTGGATTAGGTTACCAGTGGATAAGTTAACCGGATAGCTGTCAAAATTTTTTACTTTTGTTAATCACGTAAAAAAATTCAAATATCACATAGCCGCTGCGATTTTTTTGGGGTCTAGCAGGCAGTCACGTTCCTCGACTTTGGTCGTAGTCACCCTTAAAGCCAATCCGACAATATACGACGGCTGGGCCTCGTCATCACGTATGCTATCCGACTGCGTCGAATAGCGGACGACGTTCATTACTGTTACCGAAAACGCAAAATTAAAGGATAAATTACGTATATTTCTGGCGTCCATAAAAGTCTTATAGCAACCGTCTGTTTTTTTGGTGTCTAGCAGGTCACACATCTACGTTATCCAGGTAGGCATTCCGACTCGATGTTGGACGTAGTCACCCGGGTAGACAACGTGACGACCGGTACACGAACCGGTACATCAGCTATATAATTTACGTGAATATATGTTTTGGGGTCTAGCAGGTCAGTCACATCCTCGAAGTTGGTCGTATTTTCGTGGGTGTCTAGCAGGTCAGTCACCTCGAAATGATGTTCGCCGTAGTAAAAGCGGACAATGTGTGACGGCCGCGGGTCACGTCAACAGGTATGCGATCCGACTGCGTCGAATCGCGGACACCGTTCATTACTGTCACCGAAAACGCAAAATTAACTAAATCTGATCTGGTCGTTGTTCTCGAGCCGGTCCGTGTGTAATAAGGGTTAGGATCACCGCGGTTCGACGTGGTAGCCCATATAATCAACAATGTTAGCCGACAACGTTCTTAAATGCCGCCGGAAATTCAAAATTTGATAAAAAAATAATATAGTAATTTTTGTGGGTGTCTAGCAGTTCGGTCACCTAGAGTGACGTTCACCGTAGTAATAGTATTTGGGGTCTAGCGGGTCAGTCACGTTCCTCGACTTTGATCGTAGTCACCCTTTAAGACAATATTCGACGGTTGGGGCGAATCGCGGACGACGTTCATTACTGTTACCGAAAAAGCAAAAAAAGTAATAAATTACTTGAAAAGTATTTAAAAAATTTCGGACGTCCATGCAAATCATATAGCCGCCGTCGCCAGTCGCCAGTCGCCAGTCTCGAGCTGGACGGTTAATGGGTGGTATGAAGGTCTAGTGATAAGGATTTGTGGTATAAATTAGTGATGAGGAAACTGGATTTGTGATAAGGATAGTGGATTATTGATAAGGATTGTAGATAAGTGATAAGCATGGTGGATTTGTGATAACAATTTATGATAAGGATATTGGATTTTTGATAAGAAAAGTGGATGTGTGATAAGGATGGAGGATTCGTGATAAGGATAGTGGATTAGTTAACCGGATACCTGTCAAAGTCTTTTCTTGGGGGTCCAGCATGTCAGTCACCTTCCTCGATGTTGGACGTAGTCACCCGGGTAGACAACGTGACAACCGATTCGATGCATCGGTTATATAATTTATGTGAAAACATGTTTTGGGGTCTAGCAGGTCAGTCACCTTCCTCTACGTTGGTCGTAGTCACCTTGGTAAATATGCGATTGCTGATGAACGTCATCAAGTATCACAGCGTCCATTACTGTTAACGAAAATGCAAAATTAAAGAATAAATTACATGAAAAAAAGTTGTTATCCGGGTAGGCAATCCGACTCGATGTGAGACGTAGTCACCTGGTAGACAACGTAACGACGTGTGGCGGCCGGTTCGAGGATTGGGTGTATAATTTACGTGAAAATATGTTTTGGAGTCTAGCAGGTCAGTCACCTTCCTCTACGTAGGTCGTAGTCACCCTGGTAGGCAATCCGACTTCGTCGGATAGCGGATAATGTGCGACGGCTGATGAACGTCATCACGTTCATTACTGTTACCGAAAACGCAAAAATAAAGAAGAAATATTTCGGGCGTCCATGCATATCATATAGCCACCGCCTTTTTTTGGGTGTCTAGCAGGTCAGTCATCTATGTTATCCGGTAGTCAATCCGACCCCGTCGGATAGCGGACAATGTGCGAAGGCGGGGGCACGTTCATTACTGTTACCGAAAACGCAAAAATAAAGAAGAAATTACGTGAAAAAAAATTAAAATCATTTGGGGGGGGGCTGTATTGAAGCCTGTATGTTATAGTAAAAGCGACACGGCGCACGACGGCGGCGTTCTCCGCGGTGTCGATCGACTTGATGTTGGTCGTAGTCACCCGGGTAGACAACTTGACGATGTGTGACGGCCGGTTCGAGGGAATCGTGCCGCCGTGATCTGTTGAGTGTCTAGCAAGTCAGTCACCACCTTGATTGATGATAACATCGTTAAATGCGTAAGCAATCCGACTAAACGTCAGATAAAAGATCCACCACTCCGAAGCCGGGTCGAAAATGAAAATAGTATTTTTACCGTGCCCAAAAATTACTGATAAGGCCCGTAATCACTTACGAATAAATGAAGGTGTCCTGAAATAATAGCATACTGTATTTCCATCAAGAATTTTCAGCGTTGCATTGCCGAAGGCGCAACGATATGGAAACGGAACTCGGTCAGCTGGTTGTGGTTTTGTTTCCACGCACCAACATGGTTTTAGAACCAATGTCTCCCGTATTATGTAAACGTTTGTTAAAAGTCGCGCCAACAGTAACTGTATACGGTATACGGCAGTTGGAAATCTAAGGCGACACATAATTTATTATAATATATTGATAAGTAGGTATTGGTACGTGTTGGGTGAATTACTTGTGTACGGAAACATCGATAATGTTTTCTCCACAATTCCGCATAGCACACATCGTTTGACCATTTTGAATAGCCTAAAAGCATCACGAACAGGTTATAGTAATAATAAGTAAAAAGTGAATACTAAATATGAAAAACTCGTCATAAAAAAAAAACGTTGCAATCGAATACAACGACTGTTGTCTGTTGTAGGTATCAGTTATTGTTATCAGCGGTGAGGTATGAGACTCGCGTGTTATTTTTAGAATTAATAGGTACACACCGGCTTACGTGATGTACATAAAAAATAGAAAAATACGAAAAATGACATACCCAGCTCGTAATTGCACAATTAACTGTTAAGTGTTAACGCAAAATGTAAAGCGATAAAACACGTAGGTACCGCAATATATTTAATAGGTACCTACGACAAAGCATACATGTAAGTTAGTTATTATTATCTTGTCGAATCGCGGACGGCGTTCATAACTGTCACCGAAAAATTTGAGAGGGGGTCAAAAGTACCCCGACTATGGGGGGACTATTTAGAGGGTCTTGAAACGTAAATTTTGGTGGTAAAACGGGGGACCCAAGTCGAAACGTGACAGAGATATACTTAAATCAAAAAAAGGAGGGGGGGTAATTTTTGATATGGTATGCACGTGGTCACCCACAACCCATAGCCGTTTACAAAATACGGCTACGACGATCCCCGGCTAAGTTATGCTCGGCCAAAAAAAATTTGATTGGGGGGGGTCAAAAGTACCCCGTCTATGAGGGGGGACTATTTAAATATGATAATACGGAACTGATGGAGAAAAGACGAAAAAAAAAAAGCGAAAAAAAATTCAAGATTATCACGGCCGCCGCAAATCTTCGATATCGCCGGGGGACGGTATCGAACCCACGACTCCTAGTTACATGTCCTAGCACCCTAACCTATCGACTACCTACTCAGATGAAATATCGTGTCAAATCTATGACTATTAAGCCGCGTCGCCGTGCACCCGAAACTTGAAAGCGGCGGCCACGTCCGTCAAATGGCGTCCGAGCGGGGGGGTCGAACGCGTCGGTAAGGGGACGACCGTCTCGACCGGCTTCGGAAGTTCGATTCGGTGAGATTCGTGAAAAAAACCGATCGTCGGGACGCATGTATATATGCCTGTATATAGCGATACCCAAAATGTACCTACTCGGTACCTACTCTCGTTTCCGCGACGCCGCTCCTCCCCGGGACTCGTTTTTGAAAAAGTAAGACAGCTCGCCGACTACAAATTTAGCGAGGAACGCGAATAAGACGCAAACGGGGAGACCCGAGGCCCCCGAGGGGGTAAAATTCGAGATTCGGTGGGATTCGCGAAAAAAATCGGACGTCGAGACGCATGTATTTATGCCTGTATATAGCACACACACGACGTACCCACTCGGTACCTACTCTCGTTTGCGCGTCGCCGCTCCTCCCCGGGACTCGTTTTTGAAAAAGTAGGACTGCGGGCCGGCTATAAATTTAGCGGGGAACTCGAATACGTCTTCGGCGGGGAGGTGAAAAGTCTACAAACGAAGCGAAACGCGACTCTGTTGGAAAAAGTCGGAAAAACCGTCGAAATCGTGACGACGCCGCGGCGTCGGCGACTCTCTAGTCGGATGAGGGGACTCATTTTTGAAAAAGTAGGATAGCGCGCCGGCTACAAATATAGCGAGGAGCGCGAATATAACGCAAACGGGGACGCCCGGGGCCCCCGAGGGGGGTAAAACTCGATATTTCGAAAAACACGGCGAAAAACGCGCGCGACGGCGGCGCTCGTATCGCGCGCGAGATCGGCCGCCGCGGGCCCGCCGAGAAGAAAATACGGCCGCGCACGGCCTGTAAATCTAGCGGGGAACGCGAATAAGGTCACAGCGGGGAGACCCCGGGCCCCCCGAGGGGGTAAAACTCGAAAAACTCGAAAAATTTCGAAAAAATTTAGCGGGGAACGCGAATAAGATCCAAACGGGGAGGGCGATACGACCGAAACGGGCTAAAACTCGAATTTTTGAAAAAAACTGCAAAAAAAAGAAAATCGAAGTTTTCGACGCACATACCTATTCACGCCCGTGTATAGTAATAAATAGTATCAAGGACTGCTTTGACGGGGAACGCGAATAAGTCTTCGATGGGGAGGTCCGAAGTCCGTAGAGTCGGTAAAACTCGAATTTTGAAAAAAAATCGAACATTTTCGTTAAATACGATAAGACGGAAGTGATAGCGAAACGACGAAAAAAAAAAATTAAAAAAAAATTCAGATTTAACACGGCCGCCGCAAATTATCGAATACCCCGGGAGCCGGGTTCGAAACCACGACCCTCGAGTCACCTGTCCTAACGCCTAACCAACCTAGCCACCTACTCAGATGAAATTTGCAGTCAATTGTATGACTCTTAAGCCACGTCACCGTGCACGCGAAAGGCGAACGCCGTTTGGACGGCCGTCAAAAGGCGTTTGAGCGGGCGATCCGACCGTTTCGGCGAGAGGACCTCCGAATCCGCCGCCCTCTGACGTATAAAACGCGAGATTTGCGAAAAAAATCGAACCTCGAGACGCATGTATTTATGCCCGTATATAGCGGTACCTACTCTCGTTTCCGCGACGCCCCTCCTCCCCGGGGCTCGTTTTTGAAAAAGTAGGGCCGCACGCCGGCTATACATTTAGCGTGGAACTCGAATACGTCGCCGACGGGTAGGTCGGACGTCTCGTAGAGGTGCTAAACGCGACTCTAGTCGAAAAAGTCGAGAAAACCGTCGAAACGGCGACGACGCGGCGCTCTCGGCGATCGACTGGTCCGCCGGGGGACTGGATTATAAAAAAGAAGGGCCACGCGCCGAATACAAATTTAGCAGGGAACGCGAATAAGATCCAAACGGGGAGGTCGATACGCCCAAAAACGCCTAAAACTCGAATTTTCGAAAAAAACGGCAAAAAACGCGCGCGACGGCGGCGCTCCGTTGGCACTCGAGATCCGCCGCCGCGGGCCCGCCGGGCCAAAAGTAGGGCCGCGCGCCGACTATAAATTTACCGAGGAACGCGAATAAGGTCCGAACGGGACCTTCCGGGGCCCCCGAGGGGGGTAAAACTCGAAAATTTTGAAAAAAAATCGTGAAAGACGGTCGAAACCGCAAAAAGCGATAAGGAGGAGTGATAGCCGCGATTTCCCGCCATTCGTTCCTTTACTGTCCCTATCGGTGTGGCGGTGCGGATTTTACTGTCCCTATCGGGGGACCCGAACTCCTCCCCTGGGGGGGATAGGGGGTCCGGGTTTGCGGGGGCTGGTCGGCGCCCTCGAGAGCCGCTAGGGTTGCGTCAAGGGGGCAAAACTTTTTTCCCGGAGCTCTAGGAGCAACCGTTGGGGAGTTACGGCCGAAAAACCGTGGTAACCGTGGGGGGTCTTCTGGCTGGACTTAAAAAAGCGATAAGGAGGAGTGATAACGCGATTTCCCTCCATTGTCCACTAAGCAGTTCGGATTTAACGCATAGGCGGCGCCACACGTGTTCATGCTTTATAGTATAGAGACTAGCTCTCCGAGCGTCGCTGGGGGACACCCCCAGACCCCCGTGACCGGACCCCGAGTGTTGTCGATTTCGGAAGCAGCGGTGGTCTCGTGGTGTGGTCGACACGGTATATCGGCGAACAGGTGGTATGCCGATAAGGATGTGTGATAAGGCTAGGACCACTGCGGTTCGACGTGGTAGCCCGTGGTAGCCAGGGCAGAGTCTTTGACAGAGTCTTTTGGACGACGCCACCGGAAATTCGAAATTTGGTAAAAAAATAATATAGTAATTTTTGTGGGTGTCTAGCTGGTGTCAGTCACCTCGAATAACGTTCGCCGTAGTAATACGGGTGGGCTATCCGACTTCGTGCGACGGCCGAGTTTTATAGCCGCCTTTTTGTGGGGGTGTCTAGCAGGTCAGTCGCCTTCCTCGACGTCACTGCACATAGGACATGAATCATAACGCAGAACCTACACACGATTACGAAAATCTAATATAGTAAAATGAAGTATAAAAAATAATAAAGTCGTCGTATTTTTGTGGGTTTCTAGCAGTTCGGACACCTAGAATGACGTTCGCCGTAGTAATAGTGTTTGGGGTCTAGCGGGTCGGTCACCTTCCTCGACTTCGGTCGTAGTCACCCTGGAAGGCAATCCGACAATATTCGACGGCTGGGGCACGTCATCACGTATGCAATCCGAAGTCTGGCGCAAAATCAAGTAATAGGTCACATGCAAAAAAAATGGTATTAGTCTTGGTGTCTAGCAGGTCAGTCACCTTCCTCGACGTTGGACGTAGTAACCCTGGTAGGCAATCTTACTCCGTCGGATAGTGCGACGTCCGGGTCAAGGCATAAAAACGCCAAATTACGTAAATCAAAAATATATGAATAATAACATTTCGGGCGCCCGTGCTAGTCGTAAATTGTAATTTATTCGCCGTGATTTGTCGAGTGTCTAGCAAGTCGGGCGGCCACGTGTAATAGTTTTTGTCGTTTATAGTAGTAGAGCGATTTAGAATCGAAACTCGGTCAGCTGATTGGGATTTCGTTTCCCCATGGTCTTCCGAAAAACACGTAAACGTTTCCCCGCACCGACATGATCAGTCAGACCCAATGTCTCTCGTATCACATAATAGGCGGGAAGTTATCCGCTGATACCACCGAGTGGATAGACGATAAACGGTCGGTGATAAGGCCTACAGGTTTGGCGGTATTCTGTCGAAGGCGGGAATGTTTGAAAACCATTTTTGCGTGTATATCAATGAAATCGAGTGATGGTCCTAAGGCATTATTATGAACATATGAAAAAATTTTGCAAAAATGAAATAAGAACGATGGCCAAAAGTGTAAGGTTTAATGCCGTGTTCGAATGAATAATATAAAACTATAAGATAATTAATTTGTCAATACAATAAATTAATTAATCGGCCGTGCGATATCGTTACCCGCATGGGTTACCTGCCTTGACTTGTGATTGTCGCCGTTCTAAGACCAAGCACTGCGCCGACGTCCGACTTTAAAATCATTTCATTCAAACTTTCTCAACCAGAAACACGTGAGTATACATTGTATTATAAATTTAATTGGTGGCTTTTTAAAAACCTTTTTTACACCGCAGATCGTAGGTAATTTATCAATTAATATAATGTAACACATGCTTTCCGATTAACGAATTTAATATTTTATTTTAGTTTTAATTTAATATTTAATAATACCGACAGATCACTTAAAGTTTCGTTTTCCTATACACTTTCTTTATTGCTTTTTATTCATCAACTTTAGAATGATTAACAATGCATAGAACATTAGAGGCAATAGGCGCAAGTGTACATTAGGAGCTTGTTTTTTTAACACGTTTAACGCGGATCGTATAATAATAGGCTAGTATTGTGCGCAACACGTGATTTATTGCTTTATTTTACCATCCATTTTTTTTATTTCTTTTCATTTATTAACTTTAAAATAAGTACATTAGCTTGTTTTCGACACATCCAACGAGGATCGTATTTATGAATGAATATTTAAACTTAGAGGGCTTACTTTTTTGTAAGCACCTGTCCACGCTTATTCCGGCAAAGTAGTTAGACGCTTATACTATGTGTACGCACAGGTATGAGAGAGAAAAACAAATAATATATCGTGCTGACATCCGCTGAATGTTTCGTCTTTTCTATTTTTAGAATGAACAGTTATATTACGATATTCTCGGGGCCGGTGACGAACGGGCGCTTTGTGAACGGTCCGGCTGTGGCAGACCCGCCACCGCAGGCCGTGACCGCCACCGCCGCTCACCGTACGAGGGCCTCGACCGGCACCGCCGCGCGCCATCCAAGGGCCGTGACCGGCACCGCCGCGCGCCATCCACGGGCCGTGCCAGGCACCGCCGCTCGTCATCTGCCGGCCACGACCGGCACCGCCACCGCCGCACGGAAGAAGAAGAATAGAAGTAAGTAAATAGGTGATAGGTACAATTAAAATGTACTATTAAATAACGCTTACATCGTTTTTCAGGATGTTATAGGTGCCAGAAGAGAGGGCACACGGTCCGGCAATGCCTCGGTAAGTGTATATCGCAGTTTAATAATAAATTAAAAATGAAATTAATAATGTTTGTTATATTTATAGCCCCCCACACGCCAGCTCGAGTGCAGCCGAGACCACCAGCCGTCCAACGTGGGACCCGGGGTTCGATCAGGGTGAGGCCGCCGCGGAGTCTCGCCGAAAGGTCGGCTTCCGCGGCGCCCACCCGATTCGCGACGTCGACCCCGATGTCGTCACCCGTAAGTAATATTTGTAAACTTAATAGCGCTGAATAAATACAAAATTGTAGGATATGAATGAAAGTAGTGTTTGAAAATTTCATGAAATTTAAAAAAATTAAATATTTCGTGAAATAATAAGTATTTTAATATATTTTGTTTTATTTTTAAATAAGTTTGATATTTATATATAATTGTCATAAATTACCTCCATCACTATATGGTACCTGTATGTATACCTAACCTTTGGTATTATACATTTAAATTGGTATTCAAAATTTTTAAATATTTTAATGTTTAAATGATACAAGTAGGTATACAATATTATACATGTATATTGTATACTTACTGAATTCTGACATTAGAATTTAGAACACTGAACATTGTGTTAAATAAATTTATTTTTATTTGTGTTAAAAAAAATTTCAATGTTTCATGTTTTTGTGAAATAGTTCACAACTTAGTGAAATATTTCTCATACTTCAAACACTAAATGAAAGTGGACCAGCCCACATGTGGTATTGGATAGACCACTGAAAGTTGTGAATTTGAGAAAATAGCTTGATTTCAATAGCTTTTAATGCCATGTTTAAAATGTTAATTATATGAATTATATAAATTGCAGACGTTGTATGAATCGATGGCTGGTGCGTCGTGTGCCTCGGCCATCGCACAGCTGGAGGGGCTGCTTCTGAACACCGTAAGTTGTCAATTGGAGAATTTTATTTAATGCCATTATCCTAACAATATTCTTTTCCCTTTAATATTTTGCAGATGCGATGAATAAAGAACTTTTATTTTCACATGTCTTGTTTTTATTTCCTACCTTAATATAATAATCATGGTCAACACATTAGTTAATATTATTACCCTATGTGTTAGGTTTAACATTTCAAGAGGTTTGATGTAAGCCGGTATTTTAAAATATGTTTATTTGTGTAATTATGTATTTAAATATTTTTTGCCATTGTTAGATGTGTATAAGAGCAATAGGCAGTGTAATACAAAGAACATAGATATGCAATTATATGCCATATGTTAAACATTATAAAATGTGATATTTTTTTAAAAAGAAAACACATTTTTACACCAAGGAAAGTAGGTACCTGCTAGATATTCTATCAGAAACAAAAGAATAATTAAATAGTTAAACATTTAATACTTTAAAAACCAAAATGCAATATTTTATAATCTTAATTTTTTCATATTTTAGATTGTTTATAATACAATGTCTAAAACTCTCAGAAAACTAAAAAAAAAAGAATCAAAATAAAAAAAAAATTTGTAAAATTGAGTTACTGCTTTATTCATTGCGCACGTTGAATAGTAACAACATAGTAAGCCATAGTATGTGATTTATTGTTGTTAATATAATATTATCTATTCGTGCTCCAATCTCATGAAGTGTAGCAAAAATGATAATATTTATAGAATAAGAGACCCTGTCAACGATTTTTGTCTTTTAAAATTACTAAAATGTATTTATCTTAAATTAAAATAGATAATTTTTGCAGAAGTATTGCGAAAGCAGTCCCCGCGGTGCCGTCGGTTTAAACAGTAAAAAAAAAAAAAGGTAATTTATTAAAAACCCATTAAATATGCATTTATGAACCAATATGCAATAATCCTCTAAATATGCAAAATATGCAATATACAATTTGGTATTTAAATTCAGTGTGAGATGAACAGCCGACATTTTGAAAGCTTCTAGACGTGCATACACTTAGTACAAATATTCAAATGCATATAAATACGGTGACGATACAAATAAAACGTTAGGTTGGGTTAGGCTATTAAATATAAGTCATGAGTTGCCTTGCAATATTTTTTTTATTCTTACATAGACGTTACAAATTACCAGGAAAATACAGTAATATTAGTTTATAGTATTGAATTGTGTGAAATAGTAGTATGATAGGTATGTAATAATACATAGAAATGATACAATTAAAACGTTACGTATCAAACGTAACAATACAGTCTACTTGTGATAAAAGGTGTTACAACGACTATTAAATAGATACAAAGTAAAAACAAATGTAAAAAGTTACTTAATATAATATTTCGATTGTTATAAAAAGTTATTCATACTAACACGAATAGTAAAGTAATAGTAGAGAGCTTATAATAACAATAATTGGTAGTTGAATACCAACTATAATAATATTATATGAACAGATATTTAGATTATTATAAAAAGTTAGACATAATAGTGAAAACATATTATTATATTGTATTAATAATAACAATTGGCGGTTAATAAAGTATAAAACAAAATGTAGTACAATCACAGTATAGGATTGTGAATACAATGTCAACTATAATAATATTTATATTTTATATTAACAGATAAAAAGTTATTCGTTGAGACATAAATTGTGGTTAACAGTTATAGGCATAGACATAAAAGTTAAAACATAGTATAGTATATTAAACTTACAATTAATTATAATAACAATTGGTGGTTACAAAGTACCTACCAAACGAAATATAAGAAGTTACATAATATATGTATTTTCAATCGATACAATCATAGCATAAAATGTAAAAATTCTACTAACGGATCTTGAGATTATTAAAAAAATTTATCCATTCAGATGTAAATAGCAAATTGTGTTTAAAAGGTAATATTATATAATCAAAAGTAAAAACAAATGAAAAAAGGTACATAATATATTAAAACAAATTAATACAATTAGAATTAATATAGATATATTAAAAGTTACTCATACAGACATCAATAACAAATCCATTTTCTAGAATTAGCAGTTAAATACTAACAAAACATATGAAAAGGTTAAATAATGTAAACTAACGTTACAAAATGACATAATATTATTATCTCAAGTCTTTGACATAAACATAATAGTGATTAAAGGTGTTACAACTACTATTAAATAGATACAAAGTAACAACAAATGTAAATAGTTACTTAATATAATATTTCGATTGTTATAAAAAGTTATTCATACTAACACGAATAGTAAAGTAATAGTAGAGAGCTTATAATAACAATAATTGGTAGTTGAATACCAACTATAATAATAATATTATATGAACAGATATTTAGATTATTATAAAAAGTTAGACATAATAGTGAAAACATATTATTATATTGTATTAATAATAACAATTGGTGGTTACAAAGTACCTACCAAACGAAATGTAAGAAGTTACATAATATATGTATTTTCAATCGATACAATCATAGCATAAAATGTAAAAATTCTACTAACGGATCTTGAGATTATTAAAAAAATGTATCCATTCAGATGTAAATGGCAAATTGTGTTTAAAAGGTAATATTATATAATCAAAAGTAAAAACAAATTAAAAAAGGTACATAATATATTGAAACAAATTAATACAATTAGAATTAATATAGATATATTCAAAGTTACTCATACAGACATCAATAACAAATCCATTTTCTAGAATTAGCAGTTAAATACTAACAAAATATATGAAAAGGTTAAATAAATGCTTTTTTACATTACATGACATAGACCATGTATTTTGAAGTAGGTATAAATGAATTTATTATTGAAAAGTACAATATTATGAATATTATTTTTCAAATCCTAACAAACCGTTTGACATTAGTTACGAATACACCTTTGAGTATTCGCATCCAGAGAGACCACGTGGAGGTTGTCAAACTTTCTCTCCGATTCACCTAGAAACATTGAACATCGAGTGTCACGTAAACTGGATTATTGAGTGTCACATTGACTGGATCATCGAGTGTCACCTAGACTGGACTATTGAGTGTCACCTTGACTGGATCATCGAGAGTCACCTAGACTGGACTATTGAGTGTCACCTAGACTGGACTATTGAGTGTCACCTTGACTGGATCATCGAGAGTCACCTAGACTGGACTATTGAGTGTCACCTGGACTGGATCATCGAGTGTCACCTAGACTGGATTATTGAGTGTGACGCTAGACTTGATCATCGAGCGCCACCTAGACTCGAACATCGAGCTTCACTTACAGTTGTGAACACATAATGCATTACAGAACCTCTGTGTAAACGATGTTCTTGGTGACAAATCGCCCCCTGTCATCGGCGTACATGCCGACTCTCACGGACTGTGCGTTTCTCACCCTCGAAAATGCCACGTACAGCTGCCCGTGAGTGAACGGGGGCGACGTCAGTAGCAAACCTACCCTGTCGAACGTCTGACCCTGCGACTTGTTGATGGTCATGGCGAACGATAACCTCACCGGGAATTGAAGGCGTCGCAGTGAGATGGGCAGGTCGTCCTCGCTACTGGACGTGAGCGGTATCTTGGGCAGGACGATGTCGTCGTCCTGTGGGTCGCCGCCCAAAATTCTCGCCTTGAAATTGTGACGTCGCAGTTGGGTGACCACCAACCTCGTACCGTTGCACAGTCGTCTCCTCGGATCGAGATTTCTGAGCAACATCACGATGCACCCCACCTTCAACGTCAGCCGGAACGGCGGCAGGCCGTCCGGTTCCAAACCGTTGAGGAACTCTGTGGGGAAATTGGCCACTTCGTCGGCCTCGTCCGCCATCATGGTGTCGACGCCGGTGTAGGTCATCTCTTCACCAACGACGCGCTCCAGCACGTCGCCGTTGACACTCCTACACTCTTCGTTGGTGGGACACACGACGACTCTCCGAGCAAATTCTTCGACGTTGGCCAACGACATTTGCTGCGGATACACGAAATCGATTAAATCGGCGGGGTCGCATACCATTTCCCGCGGGATTTGCACGGTGTCCAGAACGCCGTCGACCGCGGGCAGTCGGCCGTTGCCGAGCTGAAGCAACCAAGACGCAAAGTCCGCGTCGTTGCCCGCGCGCATGTTCCGTACCAGATCGAAGCGCTCCATGACGTTCCAAAGACCGTTTTTCTTGATCGAAGACATGACGATATTGGCTCTCGTCCCTCTCCGGATCACGGGCAATATCTGTCTGAAGTCGCCGGCGAACAGCATGGTTTTACCGCCGAACGGTAATTCCGATACCATGACGTCCCTGAGCAGGCGGTCCGCCACCGTCAGTTGCAGTCCCGGCGACATGGGGGCTTCGTCCCAGACGATGAGCGCCGCGTTCCGTATCTTCTGCGCTCGCTCGGACTGCATGGTGATGGTGGACGTCGAGTCTTCGGTGAGCGTGCCGAACGGCAGTCCGAACGTCGAGTGCACCGTCATGCCGCCGTCCATGAGCGACGCGGCGATCCCGGTGTACGCGACGCACAACACCTCCCGCGGCTGTGGTCGGTGTCGAAGCGACCATATCAGGCATCCGTACAGCGTAGTCTTTCCGGTACCTCCGGGTCCGTCGACGAAGAAAGTTCGCGACGCCTCGCGCGGGTCGTCGACGGCCGCCATCACGCGGTCGTACACCGTTCGCTGTTCGGCGTTCAAGGCGTCCACTTGTGGGGCCCACCTTGCCGCCGCGTCTATTTCTCGGAACAGCGCATCGTCCTGCTGCAGTGGTTCCAGTAGAAGGGGGTCGGCCAGGGGCAAACCGTAGTCGACCGGCGACTTTCCGTGCGCACGAAGTAGATCCTCGATGGCTGCCAGACACGCGGCCCTCGCGCGGTCGACGTCTTGGAGTCGTCTGTTGAAGTCCTCCATCAGGTTTGCTTCGTTCGCGCCGTACAACGCCAGCGAGTTTGAGGGCTCGCAGAACACCAGTATGGTGACGAACAGATACCGCAGTTGCCGCGGTGTGTCCAACGTCGCCGATTCCGTCAAACAATCCCGCCACGCCCGGTCGTCTTCCAACAGTCCGAGTGCAACCGCAGCCGCCGTGAATGTTTCGTGAACGACCCCGTCCACCGTCCTTAGGTCTTGAAAGGACTGCGGGCCTCTTCGGTTCAGAAGTAGCAATCTCAAGTGGAAACGGTCCCGGTCCAGTGGGTTGACTACGTACATCCGAGCCAACGTAACGGTTGCCATCCGAATGAGCCGCGGACACCACTGTCTGAGATTTCCGAGATTTCTTTCTGGCCGTGGAACCTGCCACGTGTAATGCGTCGGTATGTCGTGGTACAAGTACTGTCGGGCCTCCACGTTGGTCGCGTTGAGCGCGAAGAACTGCGTGAGTTTCGTGTGACGTACGGCTTGGTTCTGTAGCCGTTCTTCTTCTTGGCCCGGCTCAAAGTACACGTTCTGACGACCCTCCAGGTGAACGGGAAGCCTGAAGACAACGTGACTTTTGCCGTGCAAATTGTACGAAAACAATCGCCAGATGGCTTCTGGCGGGCTGACGTATCTCGAGTTGACGTACCTAAAAAGAAATATTGATAACATGACTAACAATAAATTGACTGGCTCAAAATGAAATGATAACGTTTGGTGTCGCATTATTATTATTATTATTATTATTTTTATTTATGATAATTATTAATGTGACTTTAATTTATTTTTTTGTTCTGTAGACGCCTAACATTGCATTGCAATATAATATATTACAGTGTTTAATAATTTTAATTTATTTTGAAGTGAAACGCTTAACCATACTAAGAACTAATTTTTGAAAATTGTACGAAGACGCACAGTTCTTTACTTTGACTGTTAGTGAACAGATACACCATCGGTGTGTCATTATTGACATTGAAAAATATTATGCACATGACGAAGAATCCCTAAAACCATTGAATTGTAATTAATATGACTGATATATTGTGATATGTTTTGATAAATAAATGTTGTAGTAACGCATGTAAAACAAAAACGGCTTGAATATTATTATATAATAGTTTACAATTTAAATAATTATTATATTTTGTACTGTGAAAATAACACATCAAATGTAAAGTTAAATAAAAAACTTGTATCAGGTGGAATACATTATCTGTGTGATTGAATCTGATTGATTAAAACACTGTATAATATTATACGAGAATGGCAAAGATATAGGAATCCATAAAAGTGTTTTGCTTGAATGAAAAAACATAAAAAATAATAATAATAATAAACACATTAAATGTAAAGTATATAATATAGCTATTTTTTTTATAGTATAAAAACCTAAAATACAGTGAGTAAAATCACACTGGACACACTGCTAAAACATGCATAAAATAATGTTACATGCTAATAATTTCCAATGTAATAAAGTAGTAAATAATTCATACACACTGAACACACTAAATAAACGTATAAAATCCACAATAACAATCATTATACCATACACATGTATAAATTATATATGTTATTAATAATATGATTTATTTAACTGATGTGTAGTACTGTATGCAATAGAAAGTTTATAAAGATTTCTTAAATTTTAAGTTTTAGTCAAAACCAAAGTAATTTTATTGATTTCTCTGGGTTAGGTTAGTCAGGTATGTCAAACTAAAACGTACAACAAAATGAGAGTCCTACAATGAAATAAAAACAAATTTAGAGTTCCAAAATTAAATTTAAGAACATTGTCAAAATATGACATTGGCCCTTCTTGTACCAAGCCACATAATATAATATAAAAACTTAAAGGTATTGGTGAATGTATACAACTGCCCTAAAATGTAGTAAATAATGCATACACACTGAACACACTAAATAAGCGTATAAAATCCACAATAACAATCATTGTACCATACACATGTATAAATTATATATTTTATTAATAATAAATAAGTATATAAGTAAATAAGTATATAGTTAACTATATAGTGTAGTTGTGTATGCAATAGAAAGTTTAGAAATGTAGAAATGTTTTCTTAAATGTTAGTCAAAACCAAAGTAATTTTATTAATTTTTCTGGGTGGCCAATGTCAAACTAAAACGTACAAAATGAGAGTCATACAATGAAATAAAAACACATTTAGAGTTCCAAAATGAAGTTTAAGATTGAATTCCTGAACATTGTCAAAATATGACATTGGCTCTTCTTGTACCAAGCCACATAATATAATATAATGCAATATAAAATCTTAAAGGTATTGGTGAATGTATACAACTGCCCTAAAAAGTAGTAAATAATTCATACATACTGACACTGAACACACTAAAGTATACAATCCACCATTATAATCATTATACCATCCACATGTGTACATTATATAGTATTATATTTGCACGTTTAATTTTAGAAATTACATAATTATAATGTAAGGTCAAGACTCACTTGGCGATTTCATCTTCCTCCTCGACCTCCAATGTCACACGGTCGTGTCCTTTGTATATATACTTGTAGATATACATGACGCTCTTTATGGACGTGCAGATCTCGACGTTGATGTGCGCGTCGTACTTGGCCAGAAGGTAAGGGTTGTATGGCACTACACACTCGTTACCGACTTCACGACCTCTCACAAGTACCACCCGGCCGTCGTCCGGTCGGCGGTACTTTGGATAGCCGCCGTCCGCAACGTACACAGTCTCCTCTGCGTACGCTTTCGGGAAATCTTTTGAGCAGCTGTTGTTCACCATGCACGGACACTGCGGGTTGGCTGTTCCACACGGTCCGTGTATCATGTGGGACTTCACGCAGTCGTGTAAGCGCCTGTCGGTTGCCGGGTCCGGCAAGAAGGCGCAAACCACGTCGTCGACGTCCGCGGCCGTGCGGAACCTACAATCCTCCTCCAGGATTATAAGTATGTGCGCATGGGGCAGACCGCGTTTCTGAAACTCGATAGTATATACATAAGCGGCTACATTACCAAACACACGATTAACAGTGAGGTCACCTAGTAGCTCCTGCAGTTTTCTGTTGAACACCCTGGCCGCCAGGTCGGGCCTGTCGTTTGCATTGCTGTGAGCCGCCAGGTTTTCTGTTATCTCCGGCCACCTGGGATTGCACGTAAACGTTATGAACAGGTCGGGTTTTCCTTTGCTACGGACCATGGTCATAGCGTCTTGATAACACATCTTGTTGTATCGGTCGCTGCCCACGAACGTCGACGGCAAAATGATCCTACGGCCGACCGCCATAGGTTCGATGTTGAGGTGTTGGTTTACATGGTCCAAGAGCCCTTGATACGCTTCGGTAAGGAGATCCCTCTGATTCTCACGTATGTAGTTCAGATTGTTGGTTTCCATCTGAACGTAGTGGTCGCACACAAACATGTGCAACAAGGACCGGCCTTGATGTATTGAGCTGAACAGTTGGTGCCTCGTGTCGTTGTTTCCCTCATATCGAATGCCCAAACGGTAGCACGCGAACTCTCTTATAGTGTTTCGACTGCGGATATTGTTTCGTCGAGGGCCCTCTTGCAACATCCCGTTATGCCAACCGGCCTCGCCGTACGGAAAAAACAGCGGATACAACATGGGATCCGAGTGACACGAACCTTGAGAAATATAATAAACTTTAAGTTAAACCAAAGGTCTGTAGTAGCTGAGAGTTGGTTTATTGAGATACGTTTGTGTTGTGAATACACAATTTGTAGAATCGCCAAAGAAAGGTATGAAATAATGTATTGAAAATATTAACTCTAATATTATATCGGTTATAATATTGTAAGTGCTATTAGTTATTAAGTATATTACATACTGAGAAATGAAAAATATGAATCTATACGAAACTATAATTCCTTAACTCTATTTAGTAGTTATTTATATCTATTTTTTTATTATTATTATTGTGTTGTGTGTATAGCAAGTACCTACATAATGTTTTGTAGAACCACAAAATATATTAATAGTGTATGTCTGTAAGTGATATCAGTCAAATTCTGAAATAAGAGCACAAAGGATTGAAGTAATGTAACTTAAGATTTGATTAATGTTACTTGTTGTAACACTACCACTACAAAATTATGAAAATAATACACAAACACAATAACACTGTTAATTTAATAAGTGTTATTATGTATGTAGGTTTTGCCCCAGTTAATTAGTAAATAACAAATTAAATTTCAAAAGAATGTCCAGAATGTATGTATGGTCGGATATTTACTGTACCATGATTCTATGTGATGGGATGTAATTTAACTGTGAGTTCTTTATTTATTATGATTGTGTTATGTGTATAGCAGGTACATAATGTTTTAAGAAAGGTAATTTATAAAATAATCTAAAATATGAATTCTGAGGTTCTATGTTAATAATTCTAAGTGATGTTAGTTATTAATTGAATGAAAAAGGGAACAGTGAATTAAGCATTGAAGTAATGGAACTATAGATTTGATTAATGTAACTTATTGTCATACTATCACTACAATTGTATGAAAATAATTTATTCAACTTAATGTATAATAATGTAATGGCTTTTGTTTTATCACACAACAAACTGAAATTGCTAATGTAATAAGTATTACTGCACAAGTAAAAGGGTTGAAGTGTGTGTGTGTGTGTGTGTGTGAGGTATACAAAAGTCGAAGAAGAAGTAGTTCATTCCTAGTGTAAGGTAAATATTGTAAGTGTTAAATATTAATTAACTAACCTGCTGGTATGAATTGCGTCCTCCGTTGCTGGTCGATTGGATTGGTGTCGTAGATGACCAGATTGATGTGTCTGGGAGGAAGACCACCTTCACCTACGAACACGGCCGCAACTTCATTTGCGGTTGGCAGGTTGTTCCGGCCCCTATCCCGGGCCACATCTTCGACAAAATGCATCCTGACTGGTCTAGGTGGTACAGCTGCGGGATCGGCTAGGGCTCTTTCTGCCAGCCACACCTGACGCATGTTCCTGAAACGAATAGACATTTATATATTTATGTTTATCACACTCCATGATGTGTACAAATAATTGTGAATTGTAATCTCCTAGATTGGTGTATTTGGAGTTAAGGATTTGTAAACTAAAATATAATGTAGGTACCTATGTAACCTAATAGTATATTAATATTATATACAGTGCATTTATCTCTATATTGTTAGAAATAATTGTATGTGTAATAATAGTAAAGTAAAATTTAAAACCATTTACCTCCATATTGGTAGCAGTGATATTTTAAATATTTGTGTGTCTGTGTGTAGGTATAATAAGTGTAGAGAATTAAAATGTATTAATGTATTGTTAAATGTATCTCAATATATCTCTTTTACTTAGAAATTACATAAATATCTTAAATCATAAACATCCGAACCCTATGTCATATTTAATGTTATATCATTGAGTATTGACTCCAAGTATTAACAACAAATTAATTGCATGTATTATACCTTAGGTATCTTAAATAACAAATAAGTATTAACCAATAGAAAATAGGTTTTTGTAAATGTATTATATAACCAAAATTTTAATGTAGGTAATATAATGGTATGTACTATCATTCAGTGCATTTAACTTGGTAGGAATAAGCTATAAGCTATAAGAACCAGCTATTGAAACATTTTCTATTGTATTCAACCCATTTTTGAAGTTTACTATTTCGTTTAACTATCTTTTAAATATTTTCTATTTCATAATTATGAACACATTCTCTTTATAACAATTATTATAATATCAACTCAGCTTTTCTGATTTTACAGGAAACTTGTCTGTCATCATTCATCTATTATCTATAACTTAAACTTTTCGTTGCTAAATGAATATATTATTATTATTATGTTTATTAACACAATATAAAATAAAAATGTATATTATAAATATGTGTGTGTGTGTGGGTGTAGTAAGCTTAGAGAGTCACACAGAATAGGTAACAATAAAACATCTACTTAGAATTTACTATAAGGGTTACATAGATAATAATAATAATAATAGTTGGTATGGTTGTGCTACTCTAAGGGGGGCAATTCCCATACCTAGTGTTAATAAATACAATAGTTAAAGTTTTCTTACATAAAAGCCATCGCATACGGATTGATGTCCCGCAGCAAACCGTCCAATAATCTTATGACGATTTCGGACAGTTCATGATTGCTCTGTCGTGCAATATCGAGACGCCGTTGGTGGCCTCTCCGGACTCCAAAAAATACAACTGACAGTTGTTGGCATTTCCCGGGGCAACGGCCACCTCATTGTTGGTCCTCCGATAGGTCTGACCGTGGACAATCCACACCGGCGGTCCCCGCCCTGGCAAACGCCTGTCGTTTGCGTCGCAGGTAAACGCAGCGAATGCCAGAACATTGTTGTAACGCCGAATGTCCGCCCGGAATCTACGGGCATCCTGTGAATCATCTATAAATAAACTCTGTATTAAATAGGGGACGGGCAACAACGCGTGCTGTCCTGCAGCGGTCACTTGGCCGTTGTTACAACACGTGTTGAAGTGACCCCGGGACGTTTCCTCGCCACTGAAGTGGCGGGCGTAACAATGTCTGCAGACTCTGTCCAGTGCACCCACGTAGTGCCGCTCTGGAACCGGGTGTGTTACACCCGCTTGCCGGTTTATCATTGGCGCACGCCCTACGGGTAGTTCGACCACTACCACGTACTCAATATCTTCTACCGGGAAGTCGTCCTCCACCCCGTCGTGGGCCACTTCCACTTCCTCGACCATTTCCACCTCATCTGCACTTCCACTTCCTCCACCCCGTCGTCGACCATTTCAAACCTCTCTGCCACTTCCACTTCCACGTACTCCACATCCTCTACATCTACCACTTCCACGTACTCCACCACTTCCACGTACTAAACGTCCTCAATCCTATCCATCTGGACTTCTGCCAATTGCACTTCCCCATTCCCCTCCACCTGACGGTCGACCACGTCAACGTCCTCTCTCTGGACCTCCACTCCTTCCACTACGTCCATCTGGACCACCACTCCTTCCACGTCCTCCTCTCCATCCGCGTCATCACCAAGTACCTAAAAGTTAGTTCCAGTTTAGAATAGGTACAATATTAAGGTTTTTTATAATTCTAAATAAATAAATATATAATATTATGTTTGTGCATTGAACGTCAAAATCCATACTCAAAGAGAACTGCTGCACTAACGTATTAGTAACAACGTCTAATAAAAACCTAAACAGTAGAGTGTATATGATTACTTTCACTCGACTGTATAAACACAATGTTAAGTATACAATATCAGTTATGTAAACATAGGTAATCTATGATGGTTTATTTGGTAATGTAGCATGGTTAAGTGCATTTCTATGAAATTATATGGGCATTTAAATATCATAAACATGTCTAACTTACAATTAAAGGAGAGTAGACCTGAGTCAGTAGTAAATAGTATAAGTATTTTGTTCATTGGTTGGTAAATACTCATAATAAAAGTAAAATATGGTGAGTGAACTTTTTAATGGTCGTGTGTTCATATATATTTATTATAATCTTGTATTTGTATAGGTACAATATGCTCATGTGTTTAACCGTGTATACTCATATGCAATAAGTGCATTTATATGAAATTCTTATAGGATAAGTTGATTGTAAGGTTTATGTCTTCAAAGAGATAAGATCAAGTACACCTATATCTATCACCACCATAAATAAAGTAAATAATATATTGAACACTATGATAATACACATATGTTTGGTTGAATGAACTATTAAATCCAACGACAATAACTTGAGTTTATAGTAGGTACAATATTAAATACCTAATATTTTTTGTGTGCATTGAACGTCAAATCAATACTCAAAGCTAACCTAACCTTATAGGTACAATCTTTTACACTGTAGTATAATCTAAATTGTCATTGAAGTAACAGATAACCTGAATTTTAACTTTAAAATCAAGAGCCATCAAAAAACAAAGAAATTCACAGAAGAATGTATAATTGGTTGCGCATTCATACATAGTTATAATCTTTCTAACAACAATAACTTTGAAACATTGTAACAATGTATTGCACTGTTTAACAGTAGTGTTATTCTCTAAGAGTACTACATATCTAGTACACAACTTACAAATGACCTAGGTCAGTAGGTAGTAGTAAGATGTAAGAAAATGTTTAAGTATTTTGGTCATCGGTTGTGTTGTGAATACCCATAATAAAAGTTAAAATACAATAAGTTGAACTTTTAATGGTTGTGTGTTCATACACAACGGTAAGTGTATGTACTCACAGTGCATTTAATGAAATTATTATATGATTAAGTTGATGTAAGGTTTGTTACACTAATAAATCATACCTGGTTTTCACTGTGATAAATCAAGTACACCTATATTCGATCACCACTATGTATCAAATAACACAACATCAGTAGTAAAAACAAATTTTAGTTGTATAAATAACGTAAAGAAAGAATGCAACACTTATCCAGTACAAAAAAAAAGGAGAGGTAAGTAAGAGTCTAGAATACCTACTGTGTAGTAGTAACATAAGAAAATGTGTCAAGGTGTCTTATTCTGTTTAGAGCATATAGTACAAGTTAAGTGTTATATAGTATAAGTAATTATACAATTTTAGTCAATGTATGAAAATAAGCTGACCCGTTGACACAGTGTAATAGCGTTCAAGTTATTCTACAATTTCATTTCTATACAATTATAATATAATAAGTAGAATGAAAGTTTTTATGATAAAATAGACATTTAGTTTTCAAGAATGTTATATAGTACCTATAGTAGTAAAGTAAAGTATAAGTTATGTACAGAAACAATGTATATAATATGTATCTAAGGGCAAAGTGAATAATAATTAAGCATGTAACAAATTTTACCGTAGATTCGCCCTACTGGATGTGAAATGATAAAATACTTATGTAGAACACAACTTACAAATAAAGGAGAGTAGACCTAGGTCAGTATTAAGTAGTAGTAGTAGTAATTGGTTGTAAATACCCAACAGAGAGTTAACTGTGACTTACACTACCTATTTCGTAGGAGTGGATATACAGTTTATCATTTTAACAAAATGAATAAAAATAAAGTGTAATTTAATACAGAATTTTAACTTCAAACATTAAAAATAAGAATATAGGTAGTAGTTAGGTAGTAGGTAGTAGAATTTAAACCGCAGATTACACTACTCTTTGATAATTATATACTAAAGCAAACAAATTAAATTAAATTAGCACTGCAGACATTTTTGTCGAAAAGTGGGCTGCACTATCTAACACTATATTAAGTATAATATAGTGAATGTTGTGTAAATTGATCGAACTTGATGTGGTGTTATGAGAAGGCAATAAAGTGAAATGTATATCATGACTTTTGTTATAATATGTCATTCACTTGATATCGTGTATTAAACAGTAACTCGTGTGAGCTTAAAATATGTATTACGTTGAAAATGACATTCGAGTTAAGTTATTTTCAGGTTGCTAACATACACAGTAGGTACATTATAAGCTCATGAGAATACACAACAGTATTAGTGACAAAGTGTAATGATTACTGGCAGTCCGGCTAGACGGGTATAGAGTCATGGTGTACCGCATGAAATGATATTTATTGAATATATAATTTATACACTCACCAAAGACGGCACTGCTGTGGGCCACAGACGGCGTCGTTCCGCGTTTCCCACTGCGTAGTCAATACCGGGGACAAAGTGCCTCGAACACAACTTAGATGTGTGGGTCACGGGAAAACCTTGGTCAACCACAAATGCCTCCCACTGAAGACGACGATGTGCGACACTTGGAAATCTAAGGCGACATATAATCTATTATAATATATTGATTGATAAGTAGGTATTGGTACGTGTTGGGTGAATTACTTGTGTACGGAAACGTCGATAATGTTGTCCACAATTCCGCATAGCGCGCATCGTTTGACCATTTTTAATAGCCTAAAATCATCACGAACAGGTTATAGTAATAATAAGTTAAAATTGAATACTAAATATGAAACTCTTCAAAAAAAAATCGTCGCAATCGTAATTTAACGACTGTAGGTATCAGTTTGTTATCAGCGGTGAGGTATGAGACTTGGAAGACTCGTGTGTTATTTTTAGAATTAGGGGATGTGCATAAGAAATAGAAAAATACCAAAAATGACACAAACAGCACAGTTTACTGTTAACGCAAAATGTCAAGCGATAAAACACGTGTACCTACCGCAATGGTAACGCGCCGAAACGGCCAACGGACTTACACGTCGACTGGATAATACACAGCTAATACGAATGCGGATATAAAAAAGTTATAGGTATTCAAAGTAGGTACATTTGAATAAAAAAATGAAACACAAAACGCGCCATTACAACGACGTCTGTAGGTGGTGCAAACACGTTCGTTCGCGAACCTGTAGTTTATCTGAATATTATATAGTAGTAGATATTATAAAAGTTGTACTCACCGGTATGTGAAAAGCGCCCAATGCAGGACAACAAAGTTCAAAGAAAAGCACCGAATAGTAAATAACTAAATAATAAAACGTATAACTGTATTTGGCTTTTCCAAGAGACTTGATGTGCTTTGAAAGAGCGCCGGTCACGAGTTGCTGTAGGACGCAGGTTGTGCGTTTCGCGTCGACAAAGTTTTCCCCCCGAGGCTCCACTCCACCCAAGTACGCATGTAAGACGGACCCGCGTAGCGTATCCCACCAAAGTCTTGGAACCGTTATCTTAATATTGGTAACCACGGGTCTAACATCATGTAGGTGCGTGGAACCGTTTGCATGTTTTTTCGATCCTACCGCGTCGAACCTTCCGATGACGCATCTATTTATGACTGTATAATATAGTAGATACCAACTCGACGGCAGCACCACTCCATCACACTCCGGGCGTATAATGTCGCGTATAAATGTATAATAACGGTCGTACGTAGACTCGTAGACAGTGTCGCGCGCAGTGTTCTCCTAAATCGTAATAATTGACAATTAATATTACACACGCAGGCATAAACACATACCTACACAATAACACCAGGGACTCGTTTTTGAAGAAGTAGGGCCGCGCGCCGGTTATAAATTTAGCGGGGAACGCGAATAAGTCATCGACGGGGAGGGTGATACGACCGAAAGGGGTTAAAACTCGAATTTTCGAAAAAAACGGCAAAAAGAGCAGTCATAATATAGTCGTACTACTTGACTGACAGAGTTTAATCAGTTCTTTTAGATCTATTAGTTTATTAATATCGTATTAAACAATATTTAACCAAATCGGAATCACTTAAAAACCGTAATATATCAAGTAGGTACTACAATATATGTCATATAGGTTAGTTATATTATATTGTATTTATAAAAGAAACTTATTTACATATAGGTGCGTTGGTCACGGTAAAATCAAGTATTAATTAAATGCTAATTATAAAATAAATATAGTTAAGCGAATTATAATATATACAAATACCGATATGTTTAATATTATAATAACGCGAATTTTGAAAAAAAAATGTGACGAAAAAAAAAACGCGAAAAAAAAAATTATCGATTTTCGGGCGGCGGGTTCGAAACCACGACCCTCGAGTCACCTATCCTAACGCCTAACCAACCTAGCCACCTACTGAGATGATATCCTTAGTCAAATGTATGACTCTTAAGCCGCGTCGCCGTGCTCGCGAAAAGCGAACGCCGTCTGGACGGCCGGCAAAGGGCGTTTGAGCGGGCGATCCGACCGCGTCGGGGAGCAGACGACCGGCTCCGCCGCCCTCGGACGTATAATACCCGAGCTTTGCGAAAAAAATCGAACTTCGAGACTCACTTATTTATGCCTGTATATAGCGGTACCTACTCGATACCCAATCGGTACCTACTCTCGTTTAAGCGACGCCGGTCCTCCCCGGGGCTCGTTTTTGAAAAAGTAGGGCAGCGCGCCGGCTATAAATTTAGCGGGGAACTCGAATAAGATCCAAACGGGGAGGATCGAGGACCCGAGGGGAGTAAGAGTCGAAAATTTTGAAAAAAAATCGTGAAAAGTGATAAGGAGGAGTGATAACGCAGCGACCGCGACGGCTCCGCAAAAAACGACGCGACGCATGTATTTATGCCTGTATATAGCGATACATACACGGTACCTACTCTCGTTTCCGCTCACGTTTAACCTCCCCTGGACTCGTTTTTGAAAAAGTAGGGCCGCGCGCCGGCTATAAATTTAGCGTGGAACTCGAATACGTCGCCGACGGGGAGGTCGGACGTCTCGTAGAGGTGCTAAACGCGACTCTAGTCGAAAAAGTCGGAAAAACCGTCGAAATCGCGACGACGCGGCGCTCTCGGCGATCCAATCGTCCGCCGGGGGACTCGTTTTTGAAAAAGTAGGGCCGGGCGTCGACTATAAATTTAGCGGGGAACGCGAATAACATCCAAACGGGGAGGTCGATACGCCCTGAAACGCCTAAAACTCGAATTTTCGAAAAAAACGGCAAAAAACGCGCGCGACGGCGACGCTCGTATCGCACGCGACGTCCGCCGCCGCGGGCCCGCCGGGCCAAAAGTAGGGCCGCGCGCCGACTATAAATTTACCGAGGAACGCGAATAAGGTCCGAACGGGACCTTCCGAGGCCCCCGAGGGGGTAAAACTCGAAAATGTTGAAAAAAAATTGTGAAAGACGGTCGAAACCGCGAAAAGCGATAAGGAGGAGTGATAACGCAGCGACGGCTGCGCCGCCGCGATTTCCCGCCACTGTTCCCTAAGTCAGGGCCGATTTAAGCCATAGGGGGCGCCCTCGGTTTCTTGCTTTATAGTATAGG